>JAWNOY010000331.1:0-54590 GCA_035045545.1 Drosophila gaucha
GTGCCAACAATATTTGTATTTGTTGGCACCTGCGATAATAATAAGTCTTTTATGGTTTTCAGTTTGAGCGGTATATTTTGTACTTCGTTGTGCTGTTGTGTTTAATGTATAGTTCACAATTGTTATTATCCTGCCTGAGGTACTCGTGCTATCCGCAAGGACTCGCCTCCTATGGGTACACTTGGCTGCGTAATTCGCTATTTACGAAGGCACGAAGGCACACATTCGCTCTGGGTACACTATGTTATTAACAGATTTCGCTGCTGTATACTCCGGCGCTTAGCACAGATTTCATAAATAGCACTCACACACTCCAAGATTCGCTAAAGCTGCATATCTGCTAATTATGCCCACCAATGTCCTGTCTTGGTGGCAGTTGTTGCTGGAGAGTCTTTAGCGTGGTGTCCTGTGTTGTCCTTTCAGGTCCCTCCATGTCCTTGCGTATCCCTCGATGTCCTTGCGTGTCCTTCGATGTACTTCGCTTATCAGTTTTCCTTGGCACTTTGTGTTTGATTTGCACTTTCAGGTTTCTCCACTTTCACTGGTACTTTGATAATCAATCCCGCCGTCAGCTGCATTTCCCTTTTATATTCCAGTGGCAGGCCCTGCTTCGTGCTGGACCGGGGCCTGCTTATGGTGCTCGTGTCCACTTATCGGTGAATAGCGTGATTATCTAGAACATTCCATTCGCCAAAGCCCCGTTATCTTGGCGCCTTTGTATGTCTGGCGTATGCACGACTGCATCAGCTATCGCTGCGCAGACGCGAACGGCACTTCGGCTAACGGTTAGTTGTTCGCCTGTGTGTGCGACACGAGCCCATTGCTGAATAGCCGAGTGCGACAGAAAGCCTCTCCTGCGTGTCTGTGTCACGTTCATCGTTGCGGGGTTTACACCAACCGTTATGGAGTTTGCTGTGAGGAGCTGGGCCCTTTTATATATATGCCTAAACATATAAATAATTTCCCCGGCCCTTTATATTGCTCCTCGCAGTACATTGTAACACTATGTACCCATCAAGCAGCGTCAGCACTTGAACAGGATGCAGAACCTAAACATAGGCAGTAACGGGAGAACTGCAAGATCAGCCACAAAGGGGATGGCAACCGTCACTGACATTGGAAAGCCTTCAACAGCTCAAATGAATCGACCCGCCGACTTGTAACTGGCGCAGCCGCAACTTCGAGGGACAAGAAGAACATCCTTTGAAGGAACCTACCATCCCAGGATCTGGAAAATTATTTGTTTAATTATGTAACTTTCTCCGAAGTGAAGTGAGAATAAAGTTAAAACATAAAAATTAAATTGAAAAAATTAAATATGAAAAGCAAAAAATACATAAACACACAAAAATTAAATTGAAAAAAAAAATTATGAATCACAAAAATAAATAAATATACAAGAAATAAAATAAAATTAAGAACAAACTTACAAAAATAAAATATATATACATACATTCGTTGCATTGCTATCTGCGGAACGCTAGAGATCATATAGTGATACAAATTAGAGCGAAATGCGATATGCAAATATAGGGCAACATACAAGAAGAAATAAATAAAATTTATATACATTGCACTAATATTTACAAATCGTGCAAAAAATAAAAAATGCGATACAAAAAGCTATACACAAATAGATGATATACAGTTTATAATTGATGTCTGTCCGCCTTTAGGCAGGATCGAGCAGGGGGCCTGACCTAGTTTCAGCACAATTGTAAAACAATTCCAAAAAAACAAGTAAGAACGTTGCAGTCGGGCGCCACCGACTGCGTCAGACTCTGTTCTGTTAAAGGTGTGTAGGCTCAATAAATATGTAGACCGTCCGTCCGTCTTTCCGTATGTTTGAATGCGAGATTATTGAGATTCCTTTTTTGAGCATATCGTTTACATCAATTTAGCTACAGTCATAAAATTTTACATATAGCTTTTTTAAAATGAAATACTATTTTGGTTTTTATATATTTTGGATACTGGCTCCACATTTCACAAAATCAATTTAATATAAGTTCAGTTGCAAATAAAGCAACATTTACATTTTTTTTAATTTTTTAGGTTAAACCGTATTTTTAATAAAATATAAGGATTTATGCAGAAAGTTTTATCAAAATCCATTAAGTAACATAGAAGTTATAAAAATATTAAAAAAAAACATTTTATTAAATGATAATATCACGCGGCAGCGATGGGAATCGAACCTTGGTCACGCGCTTCCCATGCCACCGACTCTACACACAACACCACGGCGTCTCTTGCGCGGCTATGCGCCAAATTGAGTTTGGTGTGTTGATTTGGTTAAACAGACTTGCGTTGTGTTAGCGAAGACCCTGCTTCAAGCCCCAGTTAGGTCAACTAGAATTTGCTTTGATAAAATATAAGGATTTATGCTGAAAATTTTTATCAAAATCCATTAAATAACATAGAAGTTATAAAAATATAAAAAAAAAAACATTTTATTAAATGATAATATCACGCGGCAGCGATGGGAATCGAACCTTGGTCACGCGCTTCCCATGCCACCGACTCTACCCACAACACCACGGCGTCTCTTGCGCGACTATGCGCCAAACTGAGTTTGGAAGTGTTTTAATTTGGTTAAACAGACTTGCGTTGTGGTAGCGAAGACCCTGCTTCAATCCCCAGTTAGGTCAACTAGAATTTGTTTTACGGAGGCTTACATTATGATTATTATTATTTTTTTTTTCGTAAATTTAAATTTTATTAACAGTAACCCACATGTCAAATTTGGATGCTCTACGTTTAAGACTGTAGGAGATACAGTTTTACCCTATTTGCCACGCCCCAAATGGGCGTAGCTATATATAACATATATTTTTGGGTAGAAGTAGGACAATAGTATATATATTCCAAGTCCCAACTCTTTGACGGAAATATTGCCGAAATTATCACGGTTTTAGTAAAAGATATAGTAATTCCCGATCTGCCACGCCCCCGAATACGTGGATACATAACTTTTAACTTATCTTAAGAGGAGGTCAACAGTATCCCACATGCAAAATTTGGACGCTCTAGCTCCAAAACTGTAGGAGATACAGTTTTATCCGATTTGCACGCCCTTAATGGGCGTAAAAATTATATATATATTTTTGATTCCGAGTGATCTACTTGCACATGTATTCCAAATTTCAAGTCTCTAGCTCTTAATACGCTCAAAATATTATAAGATTTATACAAATCTCTATATATATATTCCCGATTTGGTACGCCCCCAGGGGGCGGGGGTATATAACTTTTTGATCTAACTTATGGGAAGGTCAACAGTAACCCACATGCCAAATTTGGATGCTCTAGCTTCAAAACTGTAGAAGATATAGTTTTATCCGATTTGCCACGCCCACAATGGGCGTAGATATATAATCTATATCTTAAAACGTCCGCGTGGTGTACACGAATATATATTCTAAATCCCATTTCTTAGACTGTAATATTGACTAAAATAACAGCGTTTTAGTCTTAATAGATATAGCATTTCCGATTGCACCCTGGGGGAGGAAAAACAACTGACGCGGATACACACGAGTATATATTTCAAATTACAAGTCTCTAGCTTCTATAGTGTCCAAATGCTGCGCGTTCATACAGACAGACGGACAGACGGACAGACAGCAAGACGGACATTGCACAAATCCAATAGACTCTTTATCCCTTTGGGAACGGAGTCTAAAAATCAATCCTCAATGTATTATACATTTTAGAGAATGAGAATTGCTTGTCCAAACAACTTGGACAAGACCAAATTAAGCCACCACTCCCAGCTTTGGGAGTTGCGGTTATTCGGTCGCAATCGCGCCGTGTAAGGCCTACACATTTAGCATGCATTAAATAAATTGCGGCTGTGCAGAATCAACGGCTTGGCGATATGTGCAAGTTTTCTTACAACACGATATATTTCCAACTGGGGTTAAACAAAGAATTACAGAGCAACGGAAAAGAATTGCTAGAGTGCAAAAGAAAGGCGAGAGAGACAGAAAAGGCGAAAGAGTAAACATTCAAGAGAACTTATCGTTGCACAGCAAAAATGAATCACCGCAGAAAAACAACAACCCGAACGTTTTTGAGCACAAAGCCGAAAGCACTACACAAATAAACAAGTGTATGAAAAGTGGAAACGCCAAAAGAGCAAATAAGAAGCACAACAATATAAATATTCCCGCAGACGCCGTAAAAACAAAATATTGATGCACTCACTGTAATCAACAGTTTATATCTTTGCATAAAACAAACACTTGCCTGAAATATTAAAAATGATCAAAAGTTGACAATTCTTTTAAGATTTAAAACACGATAAAGGCAAACAATTTCAGAGCACACAAAAACACGACAATCGCTCTCAAAGAACTCTCTCTTTTTATGTAGTGCTTCACTAAGAGTCGAAGAGTCGCACCAAATGGAGCTATCATTTGAGGACAAATGATCACAAGGAAAATGCATATAAGCCCTTGGATGCGGGCGAGAAGCAAATATCGCATGCTTTCCACAATCACATGTCGACATATCGATATGAGAGTGATAATAGCAACCCCAGCGTCAGCAGAGTAATTATACAACTGTCGGAGGACTTTCTTGCCCAGGCGGGGGCTTCTCTGATACCAATATTGCAACGATGTCTGGAGATCCTTACAGCTTGTAAAGTAATTTTCGAGCTGTTCGGGGAGCACATGAAGATGAAGGATGATGAGATGACGTTTACGATGAAATCCCATCAGACATCAATGATTGTGTCTACAATTGGGAGTGATTTGGAGGATCTGATTGCGAGTCAGGCGGCGATGGTAAGTGCGAAAATGGATGAGTTCCAAGAGCGTGACAGCGGCTGGACTCTAACGAAAATTCTTCACATCGAGATGAACTTCAACAAATACAGTCCATTAAAATAAAGGGGAAAAAATTATGGAGTTTATCGGCTTACGCCCAAAAATCTACTCACTACGCCTTGAAGACTACGGTTGAATTAAAAAGGCAAAGGGTATCAAAAGGTGCATACTAAAAGACCTAAGTATGAATAAATTTTCTGATTGTTTGTTTAATAATAAGAATTGATTGAAAATAAAAAAAAAACTTATTTTATTTTATTTTCTCCCGTTTATACAGTATTATTTAAAGCTAAATATAATTTGTTTGCGGATAGTTTCACTTAGGTTCAAGACTGATGCCTCTTGCGTGGAATTCTCAAGACTGAGTTACAATTGTCGCTTATGCTCTATTTATCATAAATAAGAATGGCTTACGGGACTATTGAACAAAGGGACAAATTTGTTCATGCATTCGATTTGTTTCTGTATTCGACTTTGGCTGGTAGTTTTCCTACTGGTTTACATTAATATGATAGCTCATATGCTGATTTGGTACAGTGGTAAAAGTAATGCTTATTGTTATACGAATTACAGTGGGTAAAGATATTCAAAATGGTGTTGTGCATATGTTACTCCTCCGCACCCAGAAGGAAGTGTGTCCTCACTTGTTTTTATTTTTCTTTTGTATACAAAATTTTTGTGTCTATGCATTTGGATATAATTTTGGTATATTTACAATATTACTTTTCTTAGAATATATTACTTGTTCATAATGGGACTCTTCAGGTTCGTCTTTTACTTTTTCTTAACATTTTTATTTGTATTTTCTTGAAATTAAACATTACATATGTGATAATTGTTAATATAACTAAAATAAGGATAATTATTATAAAGATTTTATATATTTTGTTTTCTTGTTCATTTAACCAAATGGCTTCATTTACTTCTATCTGAGGGATAGGATTGATTTTAGTTATGTTATTTTGTGTATATAAAATCCTAGTAAAATCCGCCTGATAATTAGACATTGACATATCTAATAGTTCTACTTTGCAGTTATAATTTTTTAGCACTTTGTTCCCTTCTATGTTTATTAAATTTTGGTCGCAATTTTGAACTAACTTAGTTGCTACTATGTTCCATGTAGTCATAACATTTGGTTCAATAAATTTTATGAAGTATGGAGGTCTTATTTTGTTATATATGCACTCAGCAGGTTTTTGGTAATTGATATTAGTTAGGCATTTAATGTTTCCTTCTTTTTATTATTACTAGAATAAATGTCGTTATTTAGTTTATAAAATGTATCACCATTATTCTCGTGGAGCCATTGTCCGTTCTTACTAGGATAGCTAATTATTTTATATTTGGGTAGGTCTTGAATGATTCTAGGAATGTATGAAAAAATTATCACTTCATTCTTGTCGGTTTTTAACCATGCTGATGTTTTATTGTTCATAATATTTTTTTAATTAATGTTTATTAAATCGTCATGTTTGAGTTATTTTGGGTTGGAAATTCCGTGTCTAGTCAACTGTAATCCCATCTCAATGTCTTCTATGTATTCCATAAAGTTTTTAATGTTGAATATGAAAATATCTATCATTTTTATTCTTTCTAATTGATCGTTAATATTATTCACCTCATTTATACCTTCATTAAATGATTTAATAACGGAATTTAAATTGTTAATTTGAAGTGTGTTTGTTGCTAATGTCTGTAGTTGTTCAATTTCATCTCCATCTTTTTCTTCTAGTGTTCAGAATAAATATTTGAAGAATTTTCCGATAAAATTTAGTAGTCCTCTCTTATTTCTCTTTGTTATTCTTAGTCCTGTTATTTCTCTTTCTAATAAGTAGATAATTTGTGGTATCATTTCACTTGTTCACTTTGTTGTTTTATTCTATTATATATAAATTCTATGTTTGTCAAATTGACAGAGAAACAATGGTTTTCGAAAGCACTTGGTATCTCTATTGTACCAGTTTTAAATAATAAATAACCTTGACTACTTACAATTGGTGTTATTTCTATCATTTGGGAATTAATCGGTTGTAAAATTGAACACAATAGAGTTGTTGTAATCGTCAGTAGTACCATCATTCGGGGCATGCCTGGGGAATGTATTTAGTTTTCTTAATTATACCCTGAACCCATTGAAAATGGGAAATCAGGGTATAATGGTTTTGCAAAATGTATGTAACAGGCAGAAGAAGGCGTGGCAGACCCCATAAAGTATATATATTCTTGATCAGTGCGACGAGCTGAGTCGATTTGGCCCTGTCCGTCTGTCTGTCCGTCCGTCCGTCCGTCCGTCCGTCCGTCAGACCGTCCGTCCGTCCGTCCGTCAGACCGTCCGTCCGTCCGTCCGTCCGTCCGTCTGTCCGTATGTATGAACGCATCGATCATATAAGAGCTAGAGAGTTCAAATTTTGCATGATGGTCTGTGTATACAGCGCGCATATCGAGTTTGTTTTAGATAATCCATAAATTTTTCCGTTTCAATGATATCGATTTAAAACGTTATCAAGATTCAGTTTTTTTACCATATCTTTTACATATTTTTAGCTACAGCTACCAAATTTTGTTTTTAGCTTTTTGTAAATTAAATACATTTTCCATTTTGTCATATTTTGGATACCGGCTCCACATTTTACAAAAAAAATTTATAAAAATAAAAAATTATCAAAGCCACAATTTAATTATTATTTTATTTTCAATAAATTAATAGCATTCAATGTAGAAAATTGCATTCAAATCCGTTAAGTAATACAGACGTTATTAAAGGAAACATTGTAAAATCACGCGTCAGCAGCCTGTATGTGTGCACACATACATTCAAATCAACTACGCAGTAATAGTTGCGCGTGCTTCTGTGTGCATGGTATGTATATGTGTGATGTGTATAAATGTGTGATGTGTATTGTGTGTGTGTTTTTTTTTTTTTTTTTTTTTTTTTTTTCTTAACCAGTGCCGCGAAGACACTGGTTGAGCGCCACGCTTCCTGAGAATCCAGCATAATCGACACCAGGTTGTTTTTCCTGATGGATTGACCCACTGCTTCCTCTAGCTGTCGCCTCTCTGCGGAGAATCGTCCACACTCGAAGACAATGTGGTTTGCGTCTTCCACGATTCCTTCGCCGCACCAGGAACACTCATCTGTGTTGTCGTGGCCAAAACGGAGCAGGTAACTCCGGAAACATCCGTGTCCAGTTAGGATCTGCGAAAGATAAAAGTTTACTTCTCCATACTTACGATTTATCCACGGCGCCAGTTCCGGGATAAGCGTGTGTGTCCAGCGTCCTTTTGACGACTCATCCCACTTCCTTTGCCATCGAGCAATGCTGAGAGTTCTCTCCGTGCTCCTAGCATTGCTGATGCGTGTGGTCTCGCTGTTGTTGCCTCTATTTAATTCATCCGATTCGATGACCAATTCCTCAATTGGGAGCATTCCAGCTATAACGAGTGCTGCATCATCAGAGACTGTTCTGAACGCGCAACTGACTCGAATAGCACATAGGCGGTAGGTGGCTCGTATACCTCGGCTGTAGCTTGGAGTAGCCATCGCTTTTGACCATACTGATACAGCGTAAAGAATGATGGACCTCGTAACACTCATCAGAAGATGGCGTCGTTGTTGTTTAGGTCCCCGTGTGTTCAGCATGATTCTTGTGAGTGCTCTACAGGATCCAGCTGCTTTCTCATGGATATACTCCAGATGTTCACGGAACGTCATTCTTGTGTCTAGCATGACTCCAAGGTATTTTATTGCTCTTTTTGTAGCAATAGTGGTGTTGCCAATCTTAACATGGGCCGTTTCCACTTTCTTCCGGCTACTGACCAGCACTGCCTCGGTTTTGTGCGCCGCTAATTCGAGTCCTGCTCTCATCAGCCAGTCTTGTATGCATTTGATACTGCCGCTGCATATCTCCTCTGCATCCCTAAGTTCCTTTCCTATGGTAACGACGGCTACGTCATCCGCAAAGCCAATGATGTGAGTTCCTGCGGGTAATTCTAGTCGCAGGACTCCGTCATACATCACATTCCATAGGAGAGGACCCAGCACTGATCCTTGGGGTACTCCGGCTGTTACGTCATGAGTTTGAGGGCCATCACTAGAATTGAAAACTAATGTTCTCCCTCTAAAATAACTCCTTACCAGCTCACGGAGATACTCAGGGATGCGGAATTGATATAGAGCATCCAATATCCTGTCCCACCTGGCTGAGTTGAACGCGTTTTTCACATCCAGCGTCGCTATGATGCAGTACTTCTTCGTCCCATGCTTCCATCTCGTGCCTTGGATGGCTGAAGTTGCGAGGCCAACTACTTTAGTCAACGCATCCGTAGTTGACTTGGCCTTGCGGAAGCCAAATTGATTCGGTGACAAGTCACCTGCGCTAGCAATCGCGGCCTCGATTCTGGAGCAGATCAACTTCTCCAGAACCTTTCCCATGTTGTCCAGAAGGCAGATTGGCCTATAGGACGATGGTTCTTCAGGTGGTTTACCTGCCTTGGGAAGAAGTACCAAGTTCTGGACTTTCCAGATTGCAGGGAAAGTTTCCTGAGTCAGGCACTCGTTGAAAAGCTCCGAGAATGCACCTGGGTGCAAAGCGAGAGCAAGCTTTAGTGCGCAGTTTGGGATGCCATCTGGGCCTGGAGCTTTGCTGGGCCTAAGGCTTCTAGCAACAGTCAGGATTTCGTCTACAGTTACTGTATCTATCGGACTGGATGGTCTCCGGATGAGTGACAGCGACTCTGTCACTTGGATGGAGTTTAGTCTGCGTGGAAAAAGAGTTTCCACGATATACCTTAACTCCAAACAATCAGTAGGCTGCGCTTGTTTGCCGGCGTAAAGTCTTTTGACCACCGTTTTATAAGCTTTGCCCCAGGGGTCAACTTCTGCTGAGTCACACAGTTCCAAGAAGTAATCACGCTTGCTAGCCCGTATGGCCTTCTTTAGCTGACGTCTTGCAAGTTGGTATTCCAACTGCTTTTCAGCGAAAGAAGGACTACCACGGGCACGCTGATATCGTCTTCTGGTTTGGATGCAGGTACGTCGAATGTCAGCAATCTGCTCATTCCACCAATACGTGGGTACTTGGTGACGCCGGAATTGCTTACGCGTTGCCATGCTCAAACTGCACGCATTCTTTATTTGAGAGACCATTTGGCAGGCTCTATTTTCTACGGTGCCGGAGGTGGCAAGAGACTGGATAGCCTCCGAAAAAACAGCTGGATTAAATGAATCTACGCGGTAAGCTTCACGGTAGCGAGTTGTTGTACTCGCTGCTGGCTCTCCTATTGTGCACAGTATAGCCGAGTGGTCGCTACCCGTGTAAGCGTCGCAAAGTTTCCACTTTGCTTCGCTGAATAAGGATGAGCTGACAAAAGTTAGGTCAATAACTGACCCATAGCCCGCACGGCTAAAAGTATATTCGTTACCAGAGTTCAGCAGCGCCACTTGCAAGGAAGCAAAGCTCTCTAGTAGCGCCCGTCCTCTGGCATTGGTCGTTTGGCTGCCCCATTCCATTGCCCAGGCGTTGAAGTCACCCGCAATGATAACTTTCCGGCCCCTTGCATCATCTACGAGGTCATCAATGATGGATTCAAACTCGCTTAGTTGCAAGCTAGGGGCCAGGTAGCAGCTGTAGATCCACAGGCTGCCGTATCTGGCGCGTACGAACCCGTTAAACGACTTTACGTTTGATAGTAAGGTCGTTGGGGCTCCGCAAATCCACAGCGCAGCCTTGCCGTTCCTGTCGGCTGACCATGTCCTTTGGCAACTGGTCTTGCAGTGGTGGGGCTCGCTGAGTATGGCAACATCGATGCTCATTTCCCCAACAGTCTGCTCTAGAAGATCTTGAGCAGCTATGCAGTGGTTAAGATTTAGCTGTATGCGTGGCTGTGTGTATGTGTGCATGTGTATATGCGCGCAGAGGTAGTAATATGTATAGATAAAAGATGTAAGCTAGGTTGTTTAAAACATCCGCTCGGACTTGGTTCAGGGGATCTCGTAGTCGGGCAGACCCGACTACAGCTTTCTGACTTGTTTGCTTTTTCTTTTTATACCCTGAACCCATTGAAAATGGGAAATTAGGGTATAATGGTTTTGCAAAAAGTATGTAACAGGCAGAAAGAGGCGTGGCAGACCCCGTAAAGTATATATATTCTTGATCAGGGCGATGAGCTGAGTCGATTTAGACCTGTCCATCTGTCCGTATGTATGAACGCGTCGATCTCAGAACATATAAGAGCTAGAGACTTCAAATTTTGCATGATGGTGTGTGTATACAGCTCGCATATCGAGTTTGTTTTTGATATTCGATAACTTTTCCTGTTTGACTGATATCGATTTAAAACTTTATCAAGATTCAGTTTTTTGACCATATCTTTTACATCTTTTTAGCTACAGCTACCACTTAGCACTTAGCTTTTTTTTAAATAGATTGCATTTTCTATTTTTTCATATTTTGGATACCAGCTCCACATTTCACAAAACAAATTTATTAAAAAAAAAATTTTTCAAAGACACAATTTAACTTTTTCAAATTTTTTAGTGAAAACCGTATTTTCAATAAATTAATAGCATTCAATGCAGAAAATTGCATTCAAATATGTTAAGTAATACAGAAGTTATTAAAGGAAACATTGTAAAAGCACGCGGAAGCAGCCTGTACGTCTGCACACATGCATTCAAATCAACTACGCAGTAATCGGCGTGCGGGCTTCTGTGTGCATGGTATGTATATGTGTGCATGTATATACAAATGTGTGTATGTGTATATGTGTGTATGTGTATATGTGTGCACGTGTATATGTGTGCATATGTATATGTGTGCATGTGTATATGTGTGCCTGTGGATATGTGTGCATGTGTATATGCGCAGAGGTAATATGTATATATAAAAGATGTAAGCTACGTTGTTTGAAACATCAGCTCGGACTTGGTTCAGGGGATCTCGTAGTCGGGCAGACCCGACTAGAGCTTTCTTACTTGTTAAATTTACTTCTGTGATGTATGATTTTTCTGCCTCTATTTTCCTCTTCATAATGTTTACTATCAATTTGTTCAATGCTCCCCGTTATTTTAAACGGATTTGCTATTTTTAACCTTGCATCTGGCATCTTTTTAAATCGGGTATCAATTTCGAATTCTTTTCGTTTTTCATTACTTTTATTCATATTCAATTCCTTTCTTGCTGGTGTGTCTATTGTTGGTTGTCCTGAATACAGAAATATCATTGCTGGTTTTTTACAAGTTGTCATATGTATCATTTTATGGTTATAAGTATAAAGAATGATGTCAATTGAAGTTTCTTTATCTTCGATATCATTAGCTGTGTCAATAATTCTTAATTTTTCATTAATGGTTTTATGTAACCTTATAATATATGCAATGCCTGTTGTACTTGTTGTGATTTCTATTCTTATATCTTCTTTTTCTAGCTATTGTTTTATTACTAGGCTCATAAATGCTGAATCTTTATCTGCTCTTATAAATTAGGGTTTACTATATTACTAAAAATTGTAAGTAAAACTCTTTTAGTTTCTCACCAATCTTTACTTTTTACTTCTTCTAGCGTTGCAAATTTTGAATATACATACAATCTATGCAAGATAAATATGTTTTGTTTTGTATTGTATAAAAATCAATAACATATTTCTTTCTTATGTTAAATAATCCTGGTGTGATCTCTAATGGAAGGTTCGTAGGTCTATGTTCTGCTTTGCTAACATTGCAAATTTGACACTCATTTATAATATTTTGTATTATTTCGGAAAATCTTAGTAAAATTTTTGTTTAAATTCTGCTTTGATTTTATTAATTCCTGAATGTAGAGTATCTTTATAAAGTTTAATATTATTTCTTTAACTTCTGCATAAGTTTGAATGTCTTGAAGAAATCTTGAAGTTTTCATGGTTTTTATTTTGGAGTTAATTAATCGTATATATTCTCTTTGGGATATTCTAAAGTCATTCTCGTCTTCTAAGTATACGTTGTTTTGTTTACAAAAATGGTTTATTATTATGTTCGTTGCTAATTGATTTGTATTCTATATTCTATATTCGAGTTTTAGTGAAATATGAGTCGTATATTCGTGATCTCTATTATGTTTAATGAATTTTATTTGTCTGTAGAAGTAATTCAATGGTATTTCGGTTATTCGTATATGGTCATAACTATCCTCTTGTGCACTATGTATTGTCGCCATAGTTGTTTCGTTATCTAGTATAAGTACTTCGTCGTCATTTACATGTATTCTAGACAACGCGTCCGCTACATGTTTTTCTTTGCTTTGCATATACCTAATGTTAAAATCGTATTCACTAATCTTTATCTTCCACCTTTTGTAATTTCATATTTGCTTCTTTTATGTTACTTAACCACACTAGTGGTTTATGATCGCTCAATACGTCAAACTTTCTTCCATATACATAGGGTCTAAAGTATTTTACAGCCTATACAATAGCTAATAATTCTTTTTCTATCGTACTGTAATTTTCTTCATGATTGTTTAAAGTGCGACTAGCGAAAAAAAATTGCTTTCCCTTCATGGGAAAGGACGGCTCCTAATGCTACGTTACTAGCATCTGTAGTAACTTTAAATTCTTTTTTAAAGTCAGGGTATATTAAAATTGGGTCTTTAGTTATAAGAAATTTTAATTTCTCAAATGCTTGCTTATAACAAATATCCTTTGTATTAATTGTGGAATTTTTTCTTTAGGCCTAACGTTAGAGGTTTAGCGATATGTGCAAAACTAGGAATAAATTTTCTATAAAATCAACATAAGACTAAGAATGATTTAATTTAAGTTTTGGTTGCAGGTATCGGAATTTTTTCGATAGCCGATATTTTATTAGGATTTGGTTTAATACCTTCTGTGTTTATTATATGCCCTAAAAATTCGGTTGCTTTCTTCATGAACTCACATTTGTCTACTTGCAATTTTAAATTAGCTTCTCTAAGCTTTTGAAATACTTTTTTTAATTATTCAATATGCTCATCAATTGATGTTGAGAATATAATAATGTCATCTAAGTAGACCACGCAATGTTAATTAATAAGGTCCCTTAGTACATTATTCATGCATCTTTGGAAAGTTGCAGGGGCATTTTTCAGTCCAAAGGGCATACGACTATATTCGTAATGGCCGGTCTTTGTTGAAAAAGGTGTTTTACTTATTGATGCTTCGTCCATTTCTATTTGATGGAAACCTTTAGCTAAATCAATAGTTGTAAAATATTGACATCTTCCTAGTTTTTCCCAATGTTCCTAGTTTTTCAATGTTATTTTTTAAAGAGTAGTTAAACTCATCTGTAGTTTTCCCTTTCATTTGGTTTAAGTAAAGTTTAATAATTTTCTGTGAATTTTCTTTATAGTCGAAGCATTGTTTGATTGTTGTATTTTGTTCAGTATGATTACTAAAGCTATATTGATTAAGTACTGTTATTCCTTTTTTGTAATCAATACATGATTCGCAATCAATAAGTAATTGTCATCCCAGTAATATATCATAATTTTCGGAAAATCTATGAATATAAAATGTCTGGTCAGTTGGAAAAAGTTTATTATGTTGAATTTTAACAAATATTTCCAATTGTATTTTTTTGTCCATTGTCTGTACTGTAATTTGTTTTGTATGTAATGGCAAATTGAACAAATTTTCATTCATTATATTAATAGTTGATCCCGTGTCAACTAAGCATTTACATTTTTTATTATTAAATGTAATTATTATATATTGTCTGCATCTTGGGCTAGAACTTGAAAATTTTCGTTTATTTCCATTTTTTGTTGTACGCTATTTCCGTCTTTTTTAACTGGTGGTTTGGTCTGACCCTGTAGTTGTCCATATTGTTGGTAAGTCTGATTAGTCTGATTACCCTTTTATTTACTTTGATCGGACTGCTCTTGGAATCGTTTCTTGTAATATCCTGTATTAGTCTGTCCTTGATTATTATATTGAGTGCTCGGGTTTTGATTGTTATGGGTAGTATTTGAGTTAGAACTCGTTGATGGACCATTAAATGGTTGATTGTTAGGTGAGTAATTTTGATTTTTATTATAATTACTTTTGTAACTAGTTGCCTGATTATCAAATTTATCTTCAAAAATATTTTCTTCTTGTGCTGCTCGCTTAAGTTTTGAAACTGTAGATATTTTTCTTGCAGCTTCCTTATAAACTAGGTCATTATTTCCGTTGCCTTCAAGGTCAAGCTTATGATTTATTACAAAGATTTTTTCTTCTAATTCACTTCAAAACTTACGTAAGTTTCCTGCATACTTTGTGTTATACAATCTTCTTCAATCGACGTCTGGCTCTTATACAATTCGATCAGTATTTGCTTCAATGATGTCCAGTCGTTCGGTGCATACAGATGTGCTGTCCTTTGTGCGTTGTCAATGATGAGCGCGTCAATTGCTCCGTATATTATGCTGTTGTGCCTGGGATCGGCTGTTGGATATAGACAGCATATGTATTCAATTGGTAGTAGTTGTGTTAAAGATGTTTCGGTTAGTGAAGCCATCTTTCTTTTATTATTGTTTAGTTTCGTTTTATTTAAGAAATGTAACCGAAGTTAAATATTCGATATTTTTCACGCACTTGTAACTAATCGAAATTAGTTACTTTTGGTTCATTTGCAAACAAGTAAGAAAGCTCTAGTCGGGTCTGCCCGACTACGAGATCCCCTGAACCAAGTCCGAGGCAGTGTTTTAAACAATCTAGCTTATATCTTTTACCGGTACATATTACCCTCTGCGTGCACCCACACACGCACACATATACATACACAAGCACGCGCGCCGCTTACTGCGTAGATGATTTAGCGGCTACGCTTGGGCTGCATTCTATGCAGCATTATGAGAAATTCATTGTTAAATAACTTCGGTTCTAGATCTACTTTCTTAATGAAATTTTCAGGACATAATATTGACATCTAGAGGTGTATATATACGAAATCCCAACTCCCTAGTATTTGAAATACGTTTTTTCCACTTATGGGGCTAATGGGGAGAGGTATCCAAAATTTAATAAGTTTATTATCTGTATTTACATCACAGCAACCTACATAGTCAATTTGGCGTCTCTAGGTATTATGGTCTAAAAGTTATAGCTTAAAAACAAAGTCAAAATATCGATTGTTATCGATAATAAGGAAATAGGATGAGTTATCGAAAAAAAAAATAAACTTGTACTGCGTATGGTATACAAGAATATATATCTAAAATCTCAAATCTCTAGCTTTTGTGGTTTACGAGATCACTGCGTTCATACGGACGGACAGACGGACAGACGGACAGACGGACAGACGGACAGACGGACAGACGGACGGACGGACAGACGGACAGACGGACATGGCTAGATCGACTCAGCTCGTCGTCCTGATCAAGAATATATATACTTTATGGGGTCTGCCACGCCTCCTTCTGCCTGTTACATACATTGTCACAAAACCATTATACCCTGAATTCCCATTTTCAATGGGTTCAGGGTATAATAAAAAAATCTTATTTAGCGTTGTTGAGTTTATAAGTTCTTTAGCGGATGGGCTTTCGATTTCAGTTTATTTGGTGAGACGTGTTTTGGAATAACTCTTTTTTTTTTTAACTTTTACACGAAGCGAATTTTATTCAAAATCGAGTTGACATCCTACCGGCTGCGCCATTAAAATTGCGAGTACTTGATTGAAAATAAAAAAAAATTTATTTAATTTTATTTTCTCATATACTTATCATAAATAAGTATGGGTTACGTGACTATTGAACAAAGGGACAAATTTGTTGATGCATTCGATTTGTTTCTGTATTGGACTTTGGCCGGTAGTTTTCCTACTGGTCAAGCCTTTATATTTATGTTCAAGTTGGGCCGAAATGTTTACATTAATATGATAGCTCATATGCTGATTTGGTACAGTAATAAAAGTAATGCTTATTGTTATATGAATTACAGTGGGCGAAGATATTCAGTATGGTGTTGTGAATATGTTACTATATATATATATATATATACACTACCATGCACTGGAATAGGGACAAGAATTTGAATATTTTCCGTTGTATATATATCTTAATCTACTGTTGCTATTGTCATGCAGTTTTCTATTTCATGACCAATAGAGTATTGGCAAGTTATATAGAAAAACAGACAAACATCTCGAACAAGTAAGAAAGCTCTAGTCGGTTCTGCCCGACTACGAGATCCCCTGAACCAAGTCCGAGTGATGTTTTAAACAACCTAGCTTACATCTTTTATCTATACATATACACAGGCACACATATGCACATACCCACATATAGAGAGAGAGTGTTCTCAGAGAGAGTGTAGACGTGTTTTTTTTGTGCTCCGCAATTATTGCATTTATTTTTGTTTTGAAGCCGAATTGTTTTTTTTTTTTGCTTGTGCTTTTCTTTTTTTCTTTTGGCTTAATATAACAAAGTTGTGTTTTGTGCATAGAAATATCTGTTCGACAGTAAGTGTTTTTGTATTTTGAATTTTGCATTTTGCAGCGTCTGTTGCTGCATTTTCATTATTTGTTTTTGTTTCGTTTTCTTATCTCTTGCTTTTTGGCGGTTCCCAACTTTACACTTCTTTGTGTGTGTATTGCAGTCAGCAGTGCGCTCAATAATTTTCGTGTTGTTGGATTTTGTGCCTAATTCGTTTTGCTCCCATACGTAAACCTCTCTTGAGTTTCACTCATTTTTAATCTCTGTGCTTTCTCTCGCTTACGTCTTTTTAAACTCATTTTTGCGCTCTCGCAATTATAGTTTGTCTAATTGCTTTGGTTTGACCCCTGTTGTCAATTATGTCGTGCTGCAAAAAATCTTGCACTTTTCGTCAAGCTGCTGATACCGCACTGCCTCAATTTATTAATTGTTGGCTGTGTGATAATCTTATGCATGCTAAATGTGCTGGTCTTACAGGACGCGAATGCGACCGTATAACCGCAACTTCCAAAGTTGGTAATGGCGGTTTAAATTGGTCCTGCCCTAATTGTTTGGAAAAACAATTTTCTTTCTCTAAAATGTATAACATTATGAGAAATGATTTTCAAAAATTGAAAAAGGCTGCTAAGCAGCTGACTAGCGATTTTGAAGCTAGCAGTGGAAGACTTAGTGAATTCAATTTCAACTTTTCTCCAATGACACAATTGGAGAAGCAGTCATTGTCTGTTCAGCCTCCTTTACTCCCTGTCCGGTCTCCTCCAACAGCCCCTGTGCCTTTGGTTGATCAGCCAGGCGTATCTTTGCCTCCAAATAATAATCGCGATATTACATCTTTTCCATCGGATATTGATGGAGCAATTGAGCCTAGTTCTTTACCCGGCCCTAGCAAAAAGAATGATACTGTTGAATTCCGACTTGTGCCGAATAAGAAAGTTAAGGCTTCAACGAAAGTTGTGAGCCCCATACGTGATTCTCAGCAAATTCCGGCTGCCCCCACATTAACGGTTGTTGCTCCGTTCAAACAAGTTTTTGTGTCAAGGCTTTCGGCAGATACGACTGTGGAATCAATATCTGCCTATATTTCAAGCAAATCCGCTGCCACTGTATTCATTTCTAAGTTTAATTTCTCGTCTCCTCGTGAAATTGCTTCCTTTAAAATTGGTGTGCCGATGGAATTGTTCTCAACTATATGTGATCCCAAATTTTGGCCACCACATATAGTTGTTCATGAATTCAAGGCTAAGAATCGGAATCGGCCATTGCCTGTTTCGATCAAATCCACAGTGGTACCAACTACTTCAAATATGGTACCAAAAAACTAGATCATACTCCTAATCAGGTCTCTATAATTTATCAAAATGTTAGAGGCCTTAGGAGTAAAATTAAGAACATGTTTTAAAATAGCTTTTCTTGTCAAAATGACATTATAGCCTTTACAGAAACGTGGTTAAATCCCTCAATTTATAACAGTGAAATTTTTTCAAGTAACTTCACTGCTTATAGACTTGATCGTTCGGACCGGAATGGGGGAGGTGTTCTTATCGCAGTTAACACTTCTTTCCATTCTGAACCGTTTAATTTTACGTCGCTCCATCATGCTGAAATTGTTGCTGTCAAAGTCACTGTACCAACATGTTCGCTATATGTGACCTGCTCGTACATTGCCCCCTCTTCTGATTTGCAAGTTTATATTGATCATCTAAACTGTATTAAAGAAGTCTTCGAATTTGTTCAAGATACTGACCTATTTGTGGTGTTAGGTGATTTCAATATTCCGAAAACTACTTGGTCTTTATTTTCTGATTCAAATTATTTTACTCCATCAAATCAACATGATTTTTTTGATGGAATGTTCGACCTCTCTTTGTTTCAAATGAACTCAGTCTCAAATATTTGAACCGACTACTTGATCTTGTATTCATTAATGATAACTCCATTATTAATGTTTCTAGATCTTCTCCAATGTCTGTGCCGGAGGATAGCTACCATCCTACATTAGAGTTAACTTTGTCCCTATTTATTCCACCTGGTCTTTCCTCTTCTCCAAACCCTTCTACTTTTCGTCGTTGCTATCATAAATGTAATTTTAAATTACTCAATGAGTTAATTAGTGCAGCCGATTGGTCCATTCTATATGACTCGGTTGACATCAATTTTGCAACTAGTTTTTTTTATGACACTCTAAATTGTATTTTAGATGTTTGTGTGCCTACTTGTGCTGTTTCACCACCTTCAAACAAGCCCCCTTGGTTTTCTCGAAGACTGTGTTCTTTAAAAAACATTAAGTCTAAATATTTTAAAAAATTTAAAAAATCTGGTGCGAATATGGACTTTTCTAAATACTCTATAGCAAAGTCAAAATTCCACCTTCTGAATTCTCAATGTTACGAGAACTATTTATTTCGATGCAAAAGTCAATTTGTTCGGGACCCTAAACAATTTTATTCGTTTGTGAACTCGAAGCGTAAATCTTCTTGTTTGGCAAACACATTTTTTCATGGTCTGGATGAAGCTAGCAATGATTCTGATGCATCTGATCTCTTTGCTAATTTCTTCCAATCCACCTATTCTTCTTGTAGTCCCTTTAATATGTCGTATCCATATTATATTTCCTCACTAAATTGTGTTATTTCTCCTACTGTAAGCCTTGATTCCCTTTCATCTGCCATTGGCAGTTTAAAATTCTCTTTCTCCCCTGGGCCGGACAACATCCCTAGTTGTATTATTAAGGAGTGCAGTGGTTCCCTTGCGTTTCCATTGCTAAAGCTCTTTAACCTGTCTTTGGAAACATGTGTTTTTCCATATAGTTGGAAAGAATCTTATATCATTCCTCTCCACAAAAAAGGTGGCAGGTCTGATATTTCCAATTACAGGGGTATAGCAAAATTATCTGCTATACCAAAATTATTTGAAAAAATAATTACCTTGACTTTGCAACATTTTTGCAAATCAATTTTATCTCCGACTCAGCATGGATTTGTACAGAGTCGGTCAACTGCAACCAATTTACTTGAGTTTTCCTCTTTGATAAATGATGGGTTTCTCGACAAAATGCAAACTGATGTAATTTACACCGACTTCAGTAAAGCATTTGACTCTGTTCATCATGAAATCCTTCTTTTAAAGTTAGACCTAATTGGATTCCCTCCCCCACTGTTGTCCTGGATTTCGTCTTATTTAAAAGATCGAACTCAAAGAGTTTTGCTTATAGCATCCAAATCGAAACTCGTTTATGTTTCTTCGGGTGTACCGCAAGGTAGTCATCTCGGTCCATTACTCTTTACTCTTTTCATTAATGACCTTCCGTCTTTAATATCTTACTCTCAGATACTTATGTATGCTGATGATGTAAAACTTTTCCTGTCTTATGCTGACTCAGCCCATCACCTACGCCTGCAACAAGACTTTAATTCTATGCAGCTGTGGTGTGATGTTAATCATTAACATTTAAATTCCTCTAAATGTATGATTATGACTTTTAGTCGATCAAGACCCCAGCTTGTTAATTATTCAATTAACAGTATTCCTTTGAAACGTATTTTTGTAATCAAAGATCTTGGTGTATCTTTGACTCCAAATTATGTTTCAACAATCATATTTCGATCATAGTAAATGAAGCCAAAGGTGTTCTAGGGTTCATTAAACGTTGGTCAAAAGAGTTTAATGATCCTTTTATAACCAAACTTCTTTACATTTCCCTTGTTCGGCCAATCCTTGAGTACTGCTCTTGTATTTGGTCTCCTCAGCATAAGAACAAACAGGACCGCATCGAGTCTGTCCAAAAACAGTTCTTAATCTTTGCTTTACGTGGATTGAATTGGGACCCCATTTTACGTTTTCCATCTTACTCCAGTAGGCTTCTGCTCCTTGATCTTCCATCATTAATCAATCGTAGAACTTCCCTTGGAGTTATTTTTCTACATAAGTTGATTATTGGTGACATAGACTCCGTCTTTCTTTTAGGGCGTCTCAAGTTCTCTGTTCCTGGGAGACCAACCAGGTACTTTCGCCCCTTGCATTTAACTATGTGCACAACAGATTATTCTTTGCACAATTCGTTTCATGTCCTCTGCCTGCACTACAATCAATTTTATAGCGTATCTCATTGAACTCTCTCTTCCTATAATTAAATCCTTGCTTTCAGCTCACCTTCGGGAAATCACTGACAATGCCTCGCTATGAGTAGGGGCATAGCCGGCCGGACAGGCTATAATCTCCCCCATCGTTATCAGTGATTTCCCAACTGGATTCGCTATGTATTTTCTATTTTTATATTTTTACTCTACTAATTTTAAAACATATAATTTATTTTTTTTAAGTTTTCTATTAACAAAACCTTTTTAATTATTTATACCAATAACATCACTGACTACATTTAGCTGTGATCTGGGGCATAGCTAGCCGGTCGGGCAAATAAAATTCCCCAACGTGTCGGTGCTGTTATTGGGGTATTCATTGGTGTAATTTTTATCTAGGCTTTCTATTTATACCTTGTTTAAAGCTTATTTTTACTTTTTTAATTTTAAATAATATTTTTTGTTCTCGTTGACACTCGTCTTGTCAACATTATCATAAATAAATAAATAAATAAATAAATATACACATGCCCACATATATACATAGTTGATTTAAATGTATGTGTGCACACGTACAGGCTGCTGCCGAATGCTGTTGTCAATTGACAAAATGATTTCTTTAATAACTTCTGTATTACTTAACGGATTTGAATGCAATTTTCTGCATTGAATGCTATTATTTTAGAAAATTAAATTGTGAAATGTGGAGCTAGTATCCAAAATTTTAAAAAATAGAAAATGTATTTTATTTAAAGAAAGCTAAAGGCAAAATTGTGTAGCTGTAGCTAAATATATGTAAAAGATATGGTCAAAAAACTGAATGTTGATAAAGTTTTAAATCGATATCATTGAAACGGGAAAATTTATCGAATATCTAAAACAAACTCGATACACAGACCATCGTGCAAAATTTGAAGTCTCTAGCTCTTATATGCTCTGAGATCGCCACGTTCATACATACGAACAGACGGACAGACAGACGGACATGGCCAAATCGACTCAGCTCGTCGCCCTGATCAAGAATATATATATACTTTATGGGGTCTTCCACGCCTCCTTCTGCCTGTTACATGCGTTTTGCAAAACCATTATACAATGATTTCCCATTTTTAATGGGTTCTGGGTATAAAAAGGCAAAATAATTGGTTTTAAGAAGTGTTATCAAATGTACAGTCAAATTGGTGAAAAATTTGAGGACAAGCAAAAGTGTTGTATGCAGTTTTCTTAAAAAATCATCAAATTATGGGAATAATATAAAATACCGCACCAAATATGCAATTTTACGTTCTACATCCATGCGATTTGATCGAAAGGCTTTAAATTCATACTTTTCATCTTCCAAAAATCATTAAAAATTACAATAAAATGCAGGTGTCGCTACTGTACGGTGAGTTTTACGTATAGCTGAAGATCTAAAAAAAAAAAGAAATTAAAAAAAAAACACCATGTAATAACCACCGTAAAGATTCTCATCAAGACACAACGTGCAGCTTGAGTGTTGTATAATATGACATGGCACCCCATTCTATAACACCTTTTTTACGGTTATAGTGACCGGACAGAAACTGTTTTTCTTTTCGAAAAACATAGAACTAATACGAAAAACCATAAATAGAAACTTGGATTGACCAAGTTGACGTGTTTTTCATCTGAAAACAACCCGGTATTCCATTCCTTCTACCACACCATGCTACCATCATATGATCTCGAGCAAAGACTTGACGAGAAACTTTACGGTGGTTATGGTGTTTCTTTTTTAATTTCTTGTTTTTTTTTAGATCTTCAGCTATACGTAAAACTCACCGTACAGTAGCGACACTTGCATTTTATTGTATTTTTTAATGATTTTTGGAAGGTGAACAGTATGAATTTGAAGCTTTACGAGCAAAATTACATATTTGGTGCGGTATTTTATAACTGCATACAACACTTTTGCTTGTCCTCAAATTTTTCACCAATTGGACTGTACATTTGATAACACTTCGTAAAAGCAATTATTTTGCCTTTTTATACCCTGAACCTATTGAAAATGGGAATTCAGGGTATAATGGTTTTGTGACAATGTATGTAACAGGCAGAAGGAGGCGTGGCAGACCCCATAAAGTATATATATTCTTGATCAGGACGACGAGCTGAGTCGATCTAGCCATGTCCGTCTGTCCGTCTGTCCGTCCGTCCGTCTGTCCGTCCGTATGAACGCAGTGATCTCGTAAACCACAAAAGCTAGAGATTTGAGATTTTAGATATATATTCTTGTATACCATACGCAGTACAAGTTTATTTTTTTTTTCGATAACTCATCCTATTTCCTTATTATCGATAACAATCGATATTTTGACTTTGTTTTTAAGCTATAACTTAAAGACCATAACAGATAGAGACACCAAATTGACTATGTAGGTTGCTATTGTGAGGAACAATATGATGGGCCAGGGTTATATATATATATATAGGCATATATGTAACGGCCCAGCTCCTCACAGCAAACTCCATAACGGTTGGAGTAAACCCCGCTACGCCGAACGCGACACAGACGCACAGGAGTGGCTCTCTGTCGCACTCGGCTATTCAGCAATGGGCTCGTGTCGCACACACAGACGAACAACGGGCCGTTAGCCGAAGTTCGCGAATGCGCAGCGATAGCAGACGCCGCCGCGCAGACAACGACGAATGGAATGTTCTGGACGATCGCGTGATGGCACCGTTAAGCGGACACGAGCACCATCAGCAGGCCCCGTTCCAGCACGAAGCAGGGCCTGCCGATGGCACATAAAAGAAGAAATGCAGCCGACACAGGGAGAAGATTATTGCAAGTGAAAGTGAACAGAAGTAAAAGTGCCAGTCAACGCAAGTGCCAGTGAAAGTGATCATAGAGGGACATCGAGGGATACGCAAGGACATCGAAGGACATCAGAACAATACCACAGGACCTCACGCCGAAGGAAATTCAGCAACAACTGCCACCAAGACAGGACATTGGTGGACAGGTCTAGCAGTTAGGCAGCTTTGGCGAATCTTGGAGTGAGTGTGTGCTAGTTGCGACGTAGCCGTGCGTACTCGGAGTGAGTACGCCGTCTCTTACGAATACGTCGGAGTGCTTAAGGTGAATCCGGTAGTAGGAGAGCCTGTATGAAATCCGTGCGGATCGCCGGAGTACAAATACTTAGAAATAAGCCAATCAAAGTCCAAAATATACCGCTCAAACTCAAACCATAACAAGACTTATTACTATCGCAGGTGCCTACAATTATAAATATTGTTGGCACGAACTCACAGTCGACTGAAACTCAGCCCGGCTTAGACTCGGAATAACCGAAGGTTCGCTACACTGTGATGCAAATACAGATAATAAACTTTTTAAATTTTGGATACCTCCCCCCATTAGCCTCATATGTGGAAAAAACGTATTTCAAATACTAGGGAGTTGGGATTTCGGATATATACACCTTTAGATGTCAATATTATGTCCTAAAAATTTCATTAAGAAAGTAGATCCAGAACCGAAGTTATTAAACAATTAATTTCTCATATCATCTACGCAGTAACCTGCGAGCGTGCTTGTGTATGTATGTGTGCGTGTGTGTGTGCGCGCAGTGGGTAATATGTACAGATAAAAGATGTTAGCTAGATTGTTTAAAACACCGCATCGGACTTGGTTCAGGGGATCTCGTAGTCGGGTAGACCCGACTAGAGCATTCTTACTTGTTCGATATCAGTTACTGATTTTCCGCGGCGCATAGTATTTTTGATACCCTTGCAAAAACGGTATATTAATTTTGGTCAGAAGTTTGCAACGCAGAGAAGGAAGCATCTCCGACCTTATAAAGTATATATATTCTTGATCATCAAGACGAGCTGAATTGATATAGCCATGTCCGTCTGTTCCTCTGTCTGTCTGTCTGTTTGTCTGTCTGTCTGTCTGTCTATCCATCTGTCTATCCATCTGTCTGCATCAACGCACTCTCCTCTGAGACTATAAGAGCTACAGAACTGAAATTGTGCGCATAGGCTCCAATCTGCTGCAGGCATTGTATATCTCGGAATCATCCGGATCGGATGACTATATCCTATAGCTCCTATAGGACAGATCGGTTTTAAGAAATGTTTTAGTGGGATAACTTTGAAGTTATTAAAAACAGAGACTTGAAATTTTGAATATATACTCCTGAAATGCACCCCAATACAAAAAGGTATAGAGTATATAGCTGCGCCCTTTGAGGGCGTGGAAAATTGGATAAAACTATATCTTCTACAGTTTTGAAAGTAAGATACTTTTGGCATCCCCTTAAGATTGATCAAAAAGGTACATATCCACGAATACTTGGGGCGTGGCAAATCGGGAAAGACTATGTAGTGCTTAACATAAATCCTCCAATATTTTGGATGCTGTTAAAGCCAGAGACTTGAAACCTGAAACATATATTTTTATCAATCAGCCCTAGAAAAACATGAAGAATATATATATCTACGCCAATTAGGGGCGTGGCAAATCGGAAAAACTATATCTTTTACAATTTTACACCTAGAGTTCCAAAAATTGACAAAAACTTTAAGCTTCACCGTTTCGACAAAATTATGAAAAATTATAAATATCCGACTCTTTGGGGAGTGGCAAATCTGAGAAAACTATAGTTTCCAGAAACTTATAGGTATAGCTTCAAAATTTGATATATAGGTTACTGTTGCCCTGCTCAATAAATTGATAAAAAATGGGCTAACTCTGGTAATACCCTTGCAATTGCAAAAGATATAGATAAAGTTTTTTCTGATTTGCCACGCCTCCAATAATTGGATATATATAGTTTTTGGGCAATCTATTAAGCAGGGCAACAGTAACCTGTATATCAAATTTTGAAGGTGTACCTACAGGATTTTGGAAGATATAGTTTTCTCCGATTTGCCACGCTCCAAAGAGGCAGATTTATATAATTTTTCATAATAATAATAATGGGCGTAGATATATATGCTATATCTTTTTCTCTAGGTGTGGTTGATACAAATATATGTTTTAAGTTTCAAGTCTCTGTCTTTAACAGCATACAAAATATTGCAGGATTTATGCTAAGCACTATATAGACTTTCCCGATTTGCCACGCCCCAAGTAGGCGTGGATATATAACTTTTTGATCAATCTTAAGGGGAGGCCAAAAGTATATTACTTTCCAAATTTGGATGCTCTAGCTTTAAAACTGTAGAAGATATAGCTTAACCCGATTTGCCACGCCCCCAAAGGGCGTACCTATATACTTTATATTTTTGTATTGGGGTGCAATTCAGGAGTATATATTCCACACTTCAAGTCTCTGACTTTAATAACGTCGAAGTTATCCGTCTAAAACATTTCTTAAAACCGATCTATGCTATGCGAGCTATAGGATATAGGCATCCGATCCGGATGATTCCGAGATATACAATGCCTGCAGCAAAATTTGAGCCTATGTGCAAAATTTCAGTTCTGTAGCTCTTATAGTCTCGGAGGAGATTGCCTTGATGCAGACAGACGGATAGACAGACGGACAGACAGACGGACAGACGGACATGGCTATTTTAACTCATATCGTCGTGCTTATCAAGAATATATATACTTTATATGGTAGGAGATGCTTTCTTCTCTGCGTTGCAAACTTCTGACCAAAATTAATATACCCATTTTGCAAGAATTTTATTTTATCATTAACATCAGCAGCCGTAGTATGGACATCCAGGTTAGTGAAGTAACCTCAACATCTAACCACCTCGTAGAAGAAGAAAAAGATACTTCCAAAAAAGAAACAACTTGCGCTTCATTCAAGTGAATGTAGTGTCATCATCGGGTATCAGCATCGATATTAGCAGTACCACCCCTTCTGCAGACGACGGTAAAAATGATTACGTACCAGAGACGGCGAGCGTAGGGGAACTGAACTGGTAAGAGCAAAATGCTCAAAGACCCCCTTCTCCAGGCTACAATGAATACGATTACTTGCCAGAGAACTGGTTAGAACAAAATGCTCAACGGTCCCTTCTCCAAATTATGATGAATAAATAAATAAAAACAGGAATAGATCAAATACATATTGTTTTTTGTTCCCTTTGTGATGAATCACAAAATCAGCCACCCACCCATCTCCACCAAACGCCACCCACACACGATACCCACACCACCGAACCCACAGCACGCACACGCAGGCGCGCAGATGCATCGCACACCCGACAGCGGCGTAAGCCGGCAGCAGAGTACACCACGGTTGAGCCCAAACTCAACCCACCACTAGCAGAAACTGGGGCACACGCGCGACAGCGACGTAAGCCGGCAGCGGTAGCGCATTCGGCTTAACCCAGCACACCACGGCCGAGCGGAAAGCCACCAGAGGGAGCAGCACGAGCACGGGACTCGACCGCAGCACACGGAAGCGTACGGACGTGCGCGCATGACGCGATACGTCATAAAGGGAGTCAACGGAACGTGCTGGACCGAGCAGAGTCGCTCGCCTAGAGTCAGCGTGGAGGACTACTCGCAGGCCTCCCCGCGAACACAATGGGATGTAGCCGTTTAACATCAGTGTGTAATTAATTGTAAAGCAATAGGGAAAAATAAATAATAAAATAATAAACAAACATAAAAGTACATTGTTGTCGAAATTCATATGTGCGATACTTTCCCTACCCTATGCCTCTTGCACGGCCGGGCGATGTCCTCCGAGCAGAGGTAATATTAATACCACGACTTCCGCATGGGACGGGCGACGTCCTCCCGGCGGAAGCTATAATCCCTATCTCCGGCATGGGCGGGCGTTGTCCCCTGTGCCGGAGTCATCCCTCGCCTCATGCGCGGGCGGGCGTTGTCCCCCGCGCTGGGACAACTCAATCACCTTCCTGTAAAGCCGGGCGATGTCCTCCGAGAAGGAAGGGATTCCCTTAAACCGCACCTCGTGTCAGTGTTTTGCCCTACCTACTCCATCCCGACATAAGTCGCGGCCTCAGCCACCAGTCGGCGGCGGCCCTCTCACTCAGTAGGTCCCCGAAAGTCTACAAATTATTTGTGGAAGACCCTGGCCGCGACTGAGAGTTATACCTCGGCGAGCGAACTTCGCCTTGCAAAAAAGATATATAAATTTTATTCAGAAGTTTGTAACACAGAGAAGGAAGCATCTCCGACCATATAAAGTATCTGTCTCTCTGTTTGTCTATTGAAGTCTTAGACTTGAAATTTGGAATATATTCTCATGAATCGCGCCGCGATACAAAAAAATTATAGTATATATAATTAAATATAATTAATTTATGTTTTCGAGTCCAACTAATGACGCGATATAGGCTGACGGCAACGCTGAAATGATTTCAAAGACGAAGTCAAGGTTTGGCTTTATGACAACTTGCTTTGTTGAATAGCAGCTTAAAACTATAGACTATTTAATTGTAGACTTCTTTTATATGCTATTGAAATTATGTTTCGGCCACAATTAGACGCGGCATTACGCAGCATCGACAATTAGACGCCACATTCTCAGAATCTTCGCTTGCTATGTTGTTGTTATGCAGCGGTTATATGCAACGGAATTCTCTTAAGCCGGCGCCAATATTTATGATTTGGGTATTTTGAATCTGCTTCATTCATATGTCGGTGAATTTAAGAAAATCCAGAACGAACAATTTTAGACTATTTTGTGTGTTGTGGACATAGTCAATATGAATATGTCACTTTCCTCTCCTTAAGGGGTAAGCCGGCGAGTCAAGGTGGCACTTTAGGTAAAGTTTAAATAATTGTTTGTCCCCGCTATACTAACTAACTAAGATTGATCAATATCCACGCCTACTTGGGGAGTGGCAAATCGGGAAAGACTATGTAGTGCTTAACATAAATCCTCCAATATTTTGGATGCTGTTAAAGCCGGAGACTTGAAACCTGAAACATATATTTTTATCAATCAGCCCTAGAAAAACATAAAGAACATATATATCTACGCCAATTAGGGGCGTGGCAAATCGGAAAAACTATATCTTTTACAATTTTACGCCTAGAGTTCCAAAAATTGACAAAAACTTTAAGCTTCACCGTTTCGACAAAATTATGAAAAATTATAAATATCCGACTCTTTGGGCAGTGGCAAATCTGAGAAAACTATAGTTTCCAGAAACTTATAGGTATAGCTTCAAAATTTGATATATAGGTTACTGTTGCCCTGCTCAATAGATTGATAAAAAATGGGCTAACTCTGGTAATACCCTTGCAATTGCAAAAGATACAGATAAAGTTTTTTCTGATTTGCCACGCCTCCAATAATTGGATATATATAGTTTTTGGGCAATCGATTAAGCAGAGCAACACTAACCTGTATATCAAATTTTGAAGGTGTACCTACAGGACTTTGGAAGATATAGTTTTCTCCGACTTGCCACGCTCCAAAGAGGCAGATTTATATAATTTTTCATAATAATAATAATGGGCGTAGATATATATGCTATATCTTTTTCTCTAGGTGTGGTTGATACAAATATATGTTTTAAGTTTCAAGTCTTTAACAGCATACAAAATATTTCAGGATTTATGCTAAGCACTATATAGACTTTCCCGATTTGCCACGCCCCAAGTAGGCGTGGATATATAACTTTTTGATCAATCTTAAGGGGAGGCCAAAAGTATATTACTTTCCAAATTTGGATGCTCTAGCTTTAAAACTGTAGAAGATATAGCTTAACCCGATTTGCCACGCCCCCAAAGGGCGTACCTATATACTTTATATTTTTGTATTGGGGTGCAATTCAGGAGTATATATTCCAAATTTCAAGTCTCTGACTTTAATAACGTCGAAGTTATCCGTCTAAAACATTTCTTAAAACCGATCTATGCTATGCGAGCTATATGATATAGGCATCCGATCCGGATGATTCCGAGATATACAATGCCTGCAGCAAAATTGGAGCCTATGTGCAAGTTCTGTAGCTCTTATAGTCTCGGAGGAGATTGCCTTGATGCAGACAGACGGATAGACAGACAGACACACAGACGGACAGACGGACATGGCTATTTTAACTCATATCGTCGTGCTTATCAAGAATATATATACTTTATATGGTAGGAGATGCTTTCTTCTCTGCGTTGCAAACTTCTGACCAAAATTAATATACCCATTTTGCAAGAATTTTATTTTATCATTAACATCAGCAGCCGTAGTATGGACATCCAGGTTAGTGAAGTAACCTCAACATCTAACCACCTCGTAGAAGAAGAAAAAGATACTTCCACAAAAGAAACAACTTGCGCTTCATTCAAGTGAATGTAGTGTCATCATCGGGTATCAGCATCGATATTAGCAGTACCACCCCTTCTGCAGACGACGGTAAAAATGATTACGTACCAGAGACGGCGAGCGTAGGGGAACTGAACTGGTAAGAGCAAAATGCTCAAAGACCCCCTTCTCCAGGCTACAATGAATACGATTACTTGCCAGAGAACTGGTTAGAACAAAATGCTCAACGGTCCCTTCTCCAAATTATGATGAATAAATAAATAAAAACAGGAATAGATCAAATACATATTGTTTTTTGTTCCCTTTGTGATGAATCACAAAATCAGCCACCCACCCATCTCCACCAAACGCCACCCACACACGATACCCACACCACCGAACCCACAGCACGCACACGCAGGCGCGCAGATGCATCGCACACCCGACAGCGGCGTAAGCCGGCCTTTGTACTCCCAAGCCTATCAGGCAATCTCCCGTCGTATTCAATCCAACGAGACCGGCTGATAGATTTGCCTAATATCCCATTGGCCGACATCCATTTCCACCAAACTTCGCAAATAGACGTATTAATTGGAGTGGATATCCTTTCATCTATCCTCCTGCTCACAAAGTTTTGGGAGGTGGAAGATATCCCAGTCAAACTGGTTAAAGAGGAGGATCAAGTTTGCGAGGAACTATTCATCCAAACGACCAGAATGGATTCATCGGGCAAATATATCGTGTCATTGCCTTTCAAGACCCCCTGGCATATAGATCTAGAGCATTCCAGATCCATGGCCTTAGCTCAATTCCTCAAAAACGAGCAACGGCTGAAAAGGAATCTCCCTCTAAAGGAACAGTATGATACTGTGCTCCGAGAGTATCTCGATCTGGGACACATGGTTCCGGTTCCGCAAGATAATCGCCCAAATTTCTACCTACCGCACCATGCTGTGCTCAAGCCAGACAGCGTGATTACGACGGTCCGCGTGGTATTTAACGCCTCCAGCACATCAGCGAACGGAAACAGTCTCAATGACGTGTTGCACTGTGGGCCCACTCTCCAATCTGACCTGACAAGGCAGATCCTCAACTGGCGTTTCTTCCGTTATGTCTTCAATGCGGACATAACGAAAATGTATCGACAAATCCTGGTCGATCCCAAGTTCTCCCCATTCGAGTTCTGTGATTATGAGCTCAAGACCGTAACGTTTGGCGTGAACTGTGCCCAGTTCCTTGCCATTCGAGTGCTATTACAGTTGGTCTACGTCGATGTACGTGGATGATGTCCTTGCCGGGGCACATTCCAAGGACCATGCCATGCTGGCTATTCGACAGCTTCGAGGTGCTCTCGAATCGGCTGGCTTTCCTTTACGGAAGTGGACTTTTCACCACAAATGTGTCTTAATGGGGATTCCGCGAGATCATCGGCTACACGCTGATTTCTTAGAGCTAGATGACGCAAGGACCACCAAGACTTTGGGCGTGCGCTGGAAGGCCATGTCCGACGAATTCTGCTTTTCGACCACATTTGTCAGCATCCAAACGACGTACACCAAGCGGGAAGTCCTAGCCAGATTGCATGATTGTTTGACCCGGCAGGCTGGCTGGCCCCATTTGTAGTCCGAGTCAAGATTTTCATGCAGCAACTTTGGCTGACTGAACTTGGCTGGGATGATCCACTGTCCTGTGAGCTGCTCAAATCCTGGCAAACGTTCCTCCACGACTACCCCGGGCCTGGAGAAGATACGGGTACCTCGGTGTTGGGAACTACCCCTGAAGCGCGTTGGCAACTTCATGGATTTTGCGATGTGTCCCAGAAGGCCTATGGGGCACCACTCTATGTGCGTGTTGAACTGCACCAGGCAGTAAGTTTCCACTTTCTCACCGCTAAGACAAGGGTGGCTCCGGTAAAAACCTTGTCGTTGCCTAGCCTCGAATTATGCGGAGCGGCACTCCTCGCCGACTTGTGCGCCAGTATAGGCCTATCATTCCCGATCCCAAGTTGCGACAGTTACTACTGGACCGACTCCACCATCGTTCTCGCCTGGCTTAGCAAGCCCCCATGCAAATGGACGACCTTTGTTGCCAATCGGGTGACTGGCATTGGTAAGTCCACAAGAGTCGAACGATGGGATCATGTGCCATCCGAGTGTAACCCCCGCCGATCTGGCGAGGCACTGACGTGGAAATACGGCCCCCCAAATGCCACGCTACCCGCCTCCAAGTCGACGATCATATATCGCACGATTTTGAAATTTAGGGAGGGCACTAAGAATTACTGCATATATGCAACGTTTTATACAACGTTGCCGTAAGATCGCCAATTTGCTAAGAACTTGAGCCTGGTTGAAATAGAGACAGCAAACAGGCTGCTGATTCTAACCACCCAAAGACCGGCATTTTCCAATCTTAATCCCTTCATCGATCGCCACGGCATTCTTCGTTCCTGCAGCCGGCTAAGAGCATCCGAGTCTCTTAGCTATGACGAGTGCCATCGGGTTATACTTCCGTATAACTCCTCCTTATCACGCCTACTAGTGCTGTTCACCCATCACATCTCCCTCCATGGAGGTAACCAGCTGACGATGCGGCTAATCCGATCAAGGTTTTGGATCCTCAAGTTGTAAAACTTGCTGAAATTCACTATCCGTTCCTGTAAGCGATGCTTGCTTCACAAGAAGCATCTCCAGTCTCAGCTGATGGGTGATCCCCCAAAGGAGCGCATTACGCTTTCTAAGCCCTTTACCCACAGAGGTATGGATTTCGCGGGGCCATTCGAAATCAAAAACTATACAGCCCGCACTTGCCTTATCACCAAAGGCTATGTGTGTGTCTTTGTGTGTTTTTGTACAAAAGCGATCCATCTCGAAGCCACCTCCGATTTAAACACTGAAAGACTGGCAGCTTTTTCACGATTCGCTTCGAGACGCTGTCCATCACACATATATTCCGACAACGGTAAAACCTTTGTTGGAGCTGCCAAAGTCCTCAGCAAAAAATTTGTGGAGGCAATGCAGCAGGCTGTCTCCGCCGCCTACCATCACCACTCCCTGTCCTGACATTTTATACCCCCAAGCGCCCAAGCGCAAGTGAAATACACAATGGAAGAGCTATCTACTGTGTCGCATAGAAGCCTGTTTGAACTCCAGACCCATTTCTCCAATGTCAGAGGATCCAACTGACCATTGCACTTCCTAAGCGGAGGCCCTCTCATTTCGATTACTGAGCCAGTAATTCATGAAGCGCCCATGTCCTGCATTAACCGCTGGAAGCGCGTTAAGTCCCTGACGCAGCACTTTTGTAGGAGATGGAAGGACGAATATTTAAAGGAATTACATAAGAGGAACAAATGGCAGCAACCAACGCGGGACATTCAAATGAATGACATGGTTGTAATTAAAGAAGACAACCTCCCGTCAACAGATTGGCGCCTCGGTAGAGTCCAGGACAGCTGCTCAGGACCTGATGGCAAGGTCCGCGTGGTGGACATGCTCACCACCCGCGGCACTCATCCTCTTGGTGGCCGACGAGACCGGGTCTTCCCCTCCCCCTATGTAATGTATGGTCGCTTTAAAACCGCAGTGTTGTCTTGTGTCATCAACCACTACTTCCTGGTGTCCAGGTCCTATCTATGTATTTACATCTCCCATTAACTCCGCCAATAATCTAATACTAGTTTTCTTCTTCTATCCGTATCCAGAGATCCCAAGCGTCATTCGACAATGAATCGTCTTTAGGTGCCCGAAATTGGGGCATTCCGGTGTCGGGTGACCGGTGTCGGGTGACCGTAAACGACCCAAATTTTCGGAAGGTGGTCATCGCATCAGTGGAAGATGACCTGCGAATTCGGACGCCGCAACGGGAAGTTCCTTCAACCCTGAAGGACGGGTTCCACCACCTGAGGTTAGCCGACCCCGAGTTCGACAGGCCCGCATCCGTATCCTTACTATTGGGTGCCGAGATGTACGCCGCAGTCCTCCAACAAGACTGCTTCCCCAGTCAGGACGGCGGTCCCGTGGCCCAAAGCACAACTTTTGGATGGGTGCTTTCGGGGACGACGCGAAATTGAGGGCGGCTAAGGATTCCTCCATTGCAAGATATTGCAAGGTGGGCGGGATGTTCACGTCAGCAACGCCCAGTGGATCAGCCAGATCAGCTGAGCTGAGCTTTCGCCTGAGCGAGCTTTTCGGCTCCCTCAGAGATTGAGCTTGCGTTAGCAACGCTCAGGTCCACTGCAATGAGAGCGCACACTTCGATTTGAGAGACGCAACTCTGCGCATTCTTTTTGTACAATATATATCATATAAGTTAAACATCTTTACAATGGAAAATATACAAAGTGATGTGAATTTAACCCAACGCTATTTCATTTAACCAACCAACCAAATACAACCATCCCGATTTCGTTGCCGCCCCGCCACAAGCATAATATAGACATACCACCACACTCTTCATACTGTTCTTAATGACAAATACGCAACTAAAGTAGCGGCGAGAATTACAAAGAAACTGAAATTGCGATTGAACAAACAAAATTCAAAGAATAACTCATACATTTGAATGTATGTGTGAACACGTATAGACTGTGTGCACAGTGTGTACTGTACACGTATTGGCTCTGCTGCCGCGTGTTTTGTCAATTGATAAAATGTTTTGTTTCATAACTTCAAATCGACCAGCTCGTCACCCTGATCAACAATCTATTTACTTTGTGGGGTCTGCCACGCCTCCTTCTGGCTGTTACATAGTTTTTGCAAAACCATTATGCCCTGATTTTCCATTTTCTATGGGTTCAGGGGATAAAAAATACCATATATAGATACTCCCTTAGGGGCGTGGAAAACCGGGTAAAACTATATCTTCTTCAGTTTTAGAGCTAGAACATCCAAATTTGGAAAGTACTATACTTTGACCTCCCCTTCAGAATGATCAAAAAGTTATATATCCACGCCTTCTTTGTATCAACCACCCCTTGTAAAAATATATATCTACGCCAATTAGGGTCGTGGCAAATGAGAAAAACTGCATTTTATACAATTTTAACCTAGAGTCCCAATTGTTGGGGGCATGGCAAATCAGAGAAAACTATTCTGTTGTTCACCACTAAGTACTTTCGTTTCATGACAACAGATGATCTTATTCAATTTTTTCACAACCAACTTCCCGCTTAAACGCTTTATTTTTTTTTTATTTCAACAGCTGATATAGTAAAGATTATTTTTACAAAGCTTTGTTGGATTATGTGAAATAGTTTTCATTTGGTGCCCTATCGAAGACGGAAGATCCAAAATAACATTTTCTTCATATTTTACTGTTTTACTATCAAAAGAGCAAAAATGCAGTTCAATCAAGATGAAAATTATGCGATGTGTACGGAGAATATGTATTGACCGAACGCCAGTGCCAAAATTAGTTTTCAAAATTTTGTTCCGGCAATTTCAATCTTGAGGATGCACCATGTCCTGGAAGGCCTCGTGAATAAAGTCGTTGGTCGATGAATAACAACTCGGGAGACTGCGAAAAGATTAAATCTGTCAAAAGCGACCGTTCACAAGCACCTGAAACGTCTAAGAATAATTTCCAAGCTTGTCATATGGGTTCCTCATGTTCTGACAGAATGAAATTTGCTTAGTCGCATTAACGACTGCGATACGCTTATTAGACGTCAATGAAACGATCCATTTTAAAGCGCAAGAGATCATGGTCTAAAAAGGGTGAACCAGCTCAAACCACTTCGAAGGCCGATATTCACCAAAAAAATGTTATGTTGTCCGTTTGGTGGGATTTAAAGGCGATCGTATATTTCGAGCTTTTGCCGGACAACACAATGATTAATTCTGATGTTTATTACAATCAGCTGTATTACCAAACTTCGGCATGGCCGAAGTGAGCCCATACCTCTAGTTTAAAATTACATTTATGATAGCAACGACGAAGTGATAAAGGGTTTGAATAAAAATCATGTGGTATAACAAGGGGCAAAGCTAGGTCTAATGTAGGATGGTGGCTACCCCCAGAACAGACAGTGGAGAAGATATAGTTATCATAAGTGATTTACAAGATAAACAATTCGGTTGAAATGATTTGATATTGAGTTCATTTGAAACAAAGAGAGGTCAACAAAAATATCATGTTGAGTTGATGGAGTGAAATAATTTGATTCAGAAAATCAAAATAAAATTAGTCAGTATATTTAACAAATTCGAAGATTTGCTTCTAAATACAATTTAAATGATCAATGTTTGCTTTTATATCGGAAGAAGGGCAAGTTGGGAGAATAACTTTGACCCGAACAATCTCGGCATGTTGGATCGATCTCAAATTGAACGGTTCAAAATGGAAAGAAAAGTTAACAGCGATTAGAGCACCGGCATCATTACGAACCGAACACTAGACACTGAAATTTTTTTAAAAAATTTCGTTGTTACAGATTGAGGAATTTAACCAAGTTTCAATAAAGGATATAATGTCATTATGACAAGAAACGCTCTTTAAAAACAGGTTCTTAACTTTGCTCCTAGGGTCTCTAACATTTTGATAAATGATAGAGAACTGATTAAGAGTGAGATCTAGTTTTTTGGTACATTACTAGAAGAAGTATGAACCAAAAAAGATTTGATCGAAACCGACAATGGGTAATTTTGATTCTTAAGCTAAACCTCATGGACAATTATATCTGGATTTCAAAATTTGGTATCACATATAATTGGAAACACTTCCACCGGCACATTGATTTTCAAAGACGTTATTTCACTAGGAGTCAAGAAATTAAATTTTATAATCAACACAGTGGTTGCCGATTTACTGAAAATATTAGCAGATACTGACTCAACTGTAGTATCTGCCGAAAGCCTATTTACACAAACTTGTTTGCGCGGAGCTACTTTCGTCGAAGTCTTATTTTTTCGACTCGGGACAAGTCGGAAACCAACATCATCATCCTGCTCTAACAATAAATGGAGATAAAATTGGCCGAACAAGCAAAGGTGACGGGGCTGGTAAAGATGGCAAATTAGATGTAACCGTTAACGATAGCATTTCCAATTGTTCTTTGAGAGCACAGTCAAAATTAAACTTACTAAGGTGGATCTGATAGTTTCAAACTCGCTTGTCAAATGCTTAGCTACATTTTTCAAATTTAAAAAGTAATTTCTCAATACATTGTAAATTTTTCAGAACGAGAATTGTTTATCCAAACGACTTGGAAAAGACCAAATTAAAGCACCACTACCAGATTTGGGAGTTGCGGTAATTCAATCGCAATCGCGACCTGTTAGGTACATTTAGCATGCACTAAATTCTGACACAGCCAGCAACTTATAAATTGCGGCTGTGCAGAATCAATGGCTTGGCGATATCTGAAAGATTTAAATAGAAAATACTAAAGCGACAGAATAGAATTGCGAAGGCGCAAAACGAATTTAAGTATAAAAAAAAGTCGAGAGAGACAGCAAAAGTAAAAGAGTAAACACTCAAGATAGCTTTTCTTGGCAGAGCAAAGCTAATCAGTGTAGAGAACAACAACACGAACGTTTTCGAGTATGATGCAGAAAGCACTACACAAACAAAAGCATTCAAGTAAGAAAGCTCTAGTCGGGTCTGCCCGACTACGTACTGCGTAGTTGATTTGAATGTATGTGTGCACACGTACAGGCTGCTGCCGCGTATTTTTGTCAATTGACAAAATGTTTTCTTTAATACTTCTGTATTACTTAACGGATTTGCAATTTTCTGCATTAAATGATATTATTTTATTAAAAATACGGTATTCGCTAAACAATTTAAAAAAATTAAATTGTGGCTTTGATAATTTTTTTTTTATAAATTTTTTTTTGTAAAATACGGATTTGGTATCCAAAATATGAAAAAATAGAAAATATGTTTTATTAACAGAAAGCTAAATTTGGTAGCTGTAGCTAAAAAGATGTAAAAGATATGATAAAAAAACTGAATCTTGATATCGTTTTAAATCGATATCATTGAAACGAAAAAATTTATCGAATATCTAAAACAAACTCGATATGCGCGCTGTATACACAGACCATCGTGCAAAATTTGAAGTATCTAGCTCTTAAACGTTCTGAGATCAACGCGTTCATACATGCAGACAGACGGACAGACAGACGGACAGGGCCAAATCGACTCAGCTCGTCGCCCTGATCAAGAATATATAGACTTTATGGGGTCTGCCACGCCTCCTTCTGCCTGTAACATACTTTTTGCAAAACCATTATACCCTGATTTCCCATTTTCAATGGGTTCAGGGTATAAAAAGCTGGAAGCGCCAAAATAGAAAAAAATACAATCAAACTATATAAAAATTTAGGCAGACCCCGCACTATGGTCCCAAAGTCGATTATTTTGGCATAAAGTCCAAAAATATTTAGAGGGATGCCCAAATTCGGTAATACCCATGCAATTGCAAAGGATATATATATACTTTTTGGTCAATCTATTCAGCAGCGCAACAGTAACCTATATATCAAATTTTGAAGGTGTACCTATAAAACTTTGGAAGATATAGTTTTCTCCGAATTGCTACGCCCCAAAGAGGCAGATAAATCTAATTTTTCATAATTTTATTAAAACGGTAAAGCTAAACGTTTTCATCAATTTTTGGGAATCTAGGTGTAAAATTTTAGAAGGTACAATTTTTTCTGATTCGTTATTTATGTTAAGCACTATATCGACTTTCCCGATTTGCCACGCCCCAAGAAGGCGTGGATATATGATTTTTTGATATATATGAAGGGGAGGTCAAAGGTATATTACTATCCAAATTTGGATGTTCTAGATCTCAAACTGTAGAAGATATAGTTTTACATGATTTTCCACGCCCCCAAAGGGCGTAGCTATATATTCCATATCCTTTTGTATGAAGTGTGATTTATGAGTATATATTCTAAATTTTAAGTCTAAGACTTCAATAGTTATCCCATTATAACTTTTCTTAAAACCGATCTTTCCTATGGGATCTATAGATACCTGCAGCAAATTTGAGCCTATGTGCAAAACTTCAGCCCTGTAGCTTTAATAGTCTCGGCGGAGATTGCAATAATCCAGACCGACAGACAGACGAACATGGCTATAACAACTCAGCTCACCGTGCTGATCAAGAATATATATACTTTATATAGTCTGAAATGCTTCCTTCTCTGCGTTGCAAACTTCTGACCAAAATTAATATACCCATTTTGCAAGAATTTTATTTTATCATTAACATCAGCAGCCGTAGTATGGACATCCAGGTTAGTGAAGTAACCTCAACATCTAACCACCTCGTAGAAGAAGAAAAAGATACTTCCACAAAAGAAACAACTTGCGCTTCATTCAAGTGAATGTAGTGTCATCATCGGGTATCAGCATCGATATTAGCAGTACCACCCCTTCTGCAGACGACGGTAAAAATGATTACGTACCAGAGACGGCGAGCGTAGGGGAACTGAACTGGTAAGAGCAAAATGCTCAAAGACCCCCTTCTCCAGGCTACAATGAATACGATTACTTGCCAGAGAACTGGTTAGAACAAAATGCTCAACGGTCCCTTCTCCAAATTATGATGAATAAATAAATAAAAACAGGAATAGATCAAATACATATTGTTTTTTGTTCCCTTTGTGATGAATCACAAAATCAGCCACCCACCCATCTCCACCAAACGCCACCCACACACGATACCCACACCACCGAACCCACAGCACGCACACGCAGGCGCGCAGATGCATCGCACACCCGACAGCGGCGTAAGCCGGCAGCAGAGTACACCACGGTTGAGCCCAAACTCAACCCACCACTAGCAGAAACTGGGGCACACGCCCGACAGCGACGTAAGCCGGCCTTTGTACTCCCAAGCCTATCAGGCAATCTCCCGTCGTATTCAATCCAACGAGACCGACTGAGAGATTTGCCTAATATCCCATTGGCCGACATCCATTTCCACCAAACTTCGCAAATAGACGTATTAATTGGAGTGGATATCCTTTCATCTATCCTCCTGCTCACAAAGTTTTGGGAGGTGGAAGATATCCCAGTCAAACTGGTTAAAGAGGAGGATCAAGTTTGCGAGGAACTATTCAGCCAAACGACCAGAAGGGATTCATCGAGCAAATATATCGTGTCACTCACTGCCTTTCAAGAACCCCTGGCATATAGATCTAGAGCATTCCAGATCCATGGCCTTAGCTCAATTCCTCAAAAACGAGCAAAAGGAACAGTATGATACTGTGCTCCGAGAGTATCTCGATCTGGGACACATGGTTCCGGTTCCGCAAGATAATCGCCCAAATTTCTACCTACCGCACCATGCTGTGCTCAAGCCAGACAGCGTGATTACGACGGTCCGCGTGGTATTTAACGCCTCCAGCACATCAGCGAACGGAAACAGTCTCAATGACGTGTTGCACTGTGGGCCCACTCTCCAATCTGACCTGACAAGGCAGATCCTCAACTGGCGTTTCTTCCGTTATGTCTTCAATGCGGACATAACGAAAATGTATCAACAAATCCTGGTCGATCCCAAGTTCTCCCCATTCGAGTTCTGTGATTATGAGCTCAAGACCGTAACGTTTGGCGTGAACTGTGCTCAGTTCCTTGCCATTCGAGTGCTATTACAGTTGGAAGGATATAGAAAAGTCCTTTCCTTTGATTCTACGTCGATGTACGTGGATGATGTCCTTGCCGGGGCACATTCCAAGGACCATGCCATGCTGGCTATTCGACAGCTTCGAGGTGCTCTCGAATCGGCTGGCTTTCCTTTACGGAAGTGGACTTTTCACCACAAATGTGTCTTAATGGGGATTCCGCGAGATCATCGGCTACACGCTGATTTCTTAGAGCTAGATGACGCAAGGACCACCAAGACTTTGGGCGTGCGTTGGAAGGCCATGTCCGACGAATTCTGCTTTTCGACCACATTTGTCAGCATCCAAACGACGTACACCAAGCGGGAAGTCCTAGCCAGATTGCATGATTGTTTGACCCGGCAGGCTGGCTGGCCCCATTTGTAGTCCGAGTCAAGATTTTCATGCAGCAACTTTGGCTGACTGAACTTGGCTGGGATGATCCACTGTCCTGTGAGCTGCTCAAATCCTGGCAAACGTTCCTCCACGACTACCCCGGGCCTGGAGAAGATACGGTTACCTCGGTGTTGGGAACTACCCCTGAAGCGCGTTGGCAACTTCATGGATTTTGCGATGTGTCCCAGAAGGCCTATGGGGCACCACTCTATGTGCGTGTTGAACTGCACAGGCAGTAAGTTTCCACTTTCTCACCGCTAAGACAAGGGTGGCTCCGGTAAAAACCTTGTCGTTGCCTCGCCTCGAATTATGCGGAGCGGCACTCCTCGCCGACTTGTGCGCCAGTATAGGCCTATCATTCCCGATCCCAAGTTGCGACAGTTACTACTGGACCGACTCCACCATCGTTCTCGCCTGGCTTAGCAAGCCCCCATGCAAATGGACGACCTTTGTTGCCAATCGGGTGACTGGCATTGGTAAGTCCACAAGAGTCGAACGATGGGATCATGTGCCATCCGAGTGTAAAACCGCCGATCTGGCGAGGCACTGACGTGGAAATACGGCCCCCCAAATGCCACGCTACCCGCCTCCAAGTCAACGATCATATATCGCACGATTTTGAAATTTAGGGAGGGCACTAAGAATTACTGCATATATGCAACGTTTTATACAACGTTGCCGTAAGATCGCCAATTTGCTAAGAACTTGAGCCTGGTTGAAATAGAGACAGCAAACAGGCTGCTGATTCTAACCACCCAAAGACCGGCATTTTCCAAGGAGCTGCGATGGCTGGATTAAAACCAACCTATCGCAGCTTCCAGTCCGATCCGCAATCTTAATCCCTTCATCGATCGCCAAGGCATCCTTTGTTCCTGCAGCCGGCTAAGATAGCAATGGTGATTTGAGCACCGTGCAAGCAAAATATGATTACTGCTACTCGGTCAATGTACGGTGGGCAGCACACTTCGGAGAGCGCATCGAACGGCTCTCGGCTGCCCAGGTCGTACCTCCAATTCCTCAACCCTCCATTCCTCGAGGCTGCCATCTCCCACCCTGTGACATAGAAACGTTCATGGGTGATAACTTAAAATGGCCCACCTTCATGTGCAGAATCCTGGCCTTACTCCTGTTGAACGGTTGTTTCACCTTAATTCAAAAACGAGTCGTGAAGCAAGGGCAATAGTTTCCGAGTCCCCCTCACAAATGAGGGGTTCTAATCCGCCTGGGTCAACTTAACAGCACGCTTTGAGAACAAGCAGCTGTTAGTGAACAGTCAGCTGAAGATCCTATTCAGCCTGACCTCCATGCTCCACGGGGCAGCCCTCAAGGATCTGCAAAGCACCATTCAAGGGTGTTTGACCGCTCTGGAGCATTCCGATGTGAATACGGAGAATTGTGATGCAGATCTCGTATTCATCTATTCATCGACACTCCCTAAACTAACTCTGTCCCTCTGGGAGCAATCCATTAGTAGTAGGACAGAGTTACCTTCCTGGGAGTTGATGAACAGATTCCGGTATAAATAATAAATTGAATCAAGCCCCCTCCAAATCGGCCCACCCAGTTTCGCGTCGTTAAAAAGGACACGCCGACGACTAGGGTCCACACATTTGAAACCAAAGTCAGCGTTAGCCAGAAAGGCTGCAAGCTGTGTTCCAAAGAGAACCACCCAATCCGGTTATGCCCTCGCTTTCTGAACATGTCAGTCAACGAGAGAATCTCCAAAATCAAACAGCAACGACTATGTCTGAACTGTTTTGCCCGAGGGCACCAACTCAAAGATTGCACGAGTGCTCACAATTGCTACACGTGCAAGAGACGTGACAACACGCTTCTCCATGGAGACGTCCTCTCCTCATCGCTTTCTTCAATTACGGACGAAAGTCTCCCCATTATACAGTCCACTCCTTCAACCTCGACTGCGCACGTGCAAAACTATTTTGCCTATTAGGAACCGCCATAGTCCATATCTCCCATTTGGGGGCAGACTTTCCGGCAAGTGCTTTGATCGACCCCGGATCGGAAGCATCGTTCATTTCCGAACGTATGTTTCACACAATCAACCCGCCTTTCCGTGTAATTTCAGCCCAGGTAACTTGACTAAATCAAACAATCGTCCCAAAAGTTGTGCCATCTTCGGCTCACATCACCTACTAAGCCTAGGCTGCATGTTGAGACCTCGGCCTTTGTACTCCCAAACCTATCAGGCAATCTCCCGTCGTATTCAATCCAACGAGACCGACTGAGAGATTTGCCTAATATCACATTGGCCGACCCAAATTTCCACCAAACTTCGCAAATAGACGTCCTAGACGTCCTTGCGTCTATCCTCCAGGGGGCGTCAAAGCGAACATATGCGGCACACTTCTTCGGCAAGAGACCATCTTCGGCTGGATCCTCACGGCCCCCTTTCCATGGGTAGCGCGAAAGCAGTGTCAGCTTTTTCGACGTGAGTCTCCATTACTCCGGATATGACCCTCGATAAACTGCTCACAAAGTTTTGGGAGGTGGAAGATATCCCAGTCAAACTGGTTCAAGAGGAGGATCAAGTTGCGAGGAACTATTCATCCAAACGACCAGAAGGGATCCATCGGGCAAATATATCGTGTCACTGCCTTTCAAGACCCCCCGGCATATAGATCTAGGGCATTCCAGATCCATGGCCCTAGCTCAATTCCTCAAAAACGAGCAACGGCTGAAAAAGAATCTCCCTCTAAAGGAACAGTATGATACTGTGCTCCGAGAGTATCTCGATCTGGGACACATGGTTCCGGTTCCGCAAGATAATCGCCCAAATTTCTACCTACGCACCAAGCTGTGCTCAAGCCAGACAGCGTGACCACGAAGGTCCGCGTGGTGTTCAACGCCTCCAGCCCATCAGCGAACGACGATCATATCGCCCGATTTTCAGATTTAGAGAGGGCATTAAGAGTCACTGCATATATGCAACGTTTTATACAACGCTGCCGTGAGATCGCCAATTTGCTAAGAACTTGAGCCGGGTTGAAATAGAGACAGCACAGAGGCTGCTGATCCTAATCACCCAAAGCTGCGATGGCTGGATTAAAACCAACCTATCGCAGCTTCCACTCCGATCCGCAATCTTAATCCCTTCATCGATCGCCATGGCATTCTTCGTTCCTGCAGCCGGCTAAGAGCATCCGAGTCTCTTAGCTATGACGAGTGCCATCGGGTTATACTTCCGTATAACTCCTCCTTATCACGCCTACTAGTGCTGTTCACCCATCACATCTCCCTCCATGGAGGTAACCAGCTGACGATGCGGCTAATCCGATCAAGGTTTTGGATCCTCAAGTTGTAAAACTTGCTGAAATTCACTATCCGTTCCTGTAAGCGATGCTTGCTTCACAAGAAGCATCTCCAGTCTCAGCTGATGGGTGATCCCCCAAAGGAGCGCATTACGCTTTCTAAGCCCTTTACCCACACAGGTATGGATTTCGCGGGGCCATTCGAAATCAAAAACTATACAGCCCGCACTTGCCTTATCACCAAAGGCTATGTGTGTGTCTTTGTGTGTTTTTGTACATAAGCGATCCATCTCGAAGCCACCGATTTAAACACTGAAAAGTTCCTGGCAGCTTTTTCACGATTCGCTTCGAGACGCTGTCCATCACACATATATTCCGACAACGGTAAAACCTTTGTTGGAGCTGCCAAAGTCCTCAGCAAAAAATTTGTGGAGGCAATGCAGCAGGCTGTCTCCGCCGCCTACCATCACCACTCCCTGTCCTGACATTTTATACCCCCAAGCGCCCAAGCGCAAGTGAAATACACAATGGAAGAGCTATCTACTGTGCTGTGTCGCATAGAAGCCTGTTTGAACTCCAGACCCATTTCTCCAATGTCAGAGGATCCAACTGACCTGCTAGCGCTTACATTGCATTTCCTAAGCGGAGGCCCTCTCATTTCGATTACTGAGCCAGTAATCCATGAAGCGCCCATGTCCTGCATTAACCGCTGGAAGCGCGTTAAGTCCCTGACGCAGCACTTTTGTAGGAGATGGAAGGATGAATATTTAAAGGAATTAAATAAGAGGAACAAATGGCAGCAACCAACGCGGGACATTCAAATGAATGACATGGTTGTAATTAAAGAAGACAACCTCCCGTCAACAGATTGGCGCCTCGGTAGAGTCCAGGACAGCTGCTCAGGACCTGATGGCAAGGTCCGCGTGGTGGACATGCTCACCATCCGCGGCACCATCTGACTACCAATCGCGAAGCTCATCCTCTTGGTGGCCGACGAGACCGGGTCTTCCCCTCCCCCTATGTAATGTATGGTCGCTTTAAAACCGCAGTGTTGTCTTGTGTCATCAACCACTACGTCCTGGTGTCCAGGTCCTATCTATGTATTTACATCTCCCATTAACTCCGCCAATAATCTAATACTAGTTTTCGTCTTCTATCCGTATCCAGAGATTATGGCTCCCAAGCGTCATTCGACAATGAATCGTCTTTAGGTGCCCGAAATGGGGCATTCCGGTGTCGGGTGACCGGTGTCGGGTGACCGTAAACGACCCTAATTTTCGGAAGGTGGTCATCGCATCAGTGGAAGATGACCTGCGAATTCGGACGCCGCAACGGGAAGTTCCTTCAACCCTGAAGGACGGGTTCCACCACCTGAGGTTAGCCGACCCCGAGTTCGACAGGCCCGCATCCGTATCCTTACTATTGGGTGCCGAGATGTACGCCGCAGTCCTCCAACAAGACTGCTTCCCCAGTCAGGACGGCGGTCCCGTGGCCCAAAGCACAACTTTTGGATGGGTGCTTTCGGGGACGACGCGAAATTGAGGGCGGCTAAGGATTCCTCCATTGCAAGATATTGCAAGGTGGGCGGGATGTTCACGTCAGCAACGCCCAGTGGATCAGCCAGATCAGCTGAGAGACGCAACTCTGCGCATTCTTTTTGTACAATATATATCATATAAGTTAAACATCTTTACAACGGAAAATATACAAAGTGATGTGAATTTATCCCAACGCTATTTCATTTAACCAACCAACCAAATACAACCATCCCGATTTCGTTGCCGCCCCGCCACAAGCATAATATAGACATACCACCACACTCTTCATACTGTTCTTAATGACAAATACGCAACTAAAGTAGCGGCGAGAATTACAAAGAAACTGAAATTGCGATTGAACAAACAAAATTCAAAGAATAACTCATACATTTGAATGTATGTGCGAACACGTTAGACTGTGTGCACAGTGTGTACTGTACACGTATTGGCTCTGCTGCCGCGTGTTTTGTCAATTGATAAAATGTTTTGTTTCATAATTCAAATCGACCAGCTCGTCACCCTGATCAACAATCTATTTACTTTGTGGGGTCTGCCACGCCTCCTTCTGGCTGTTACATAGTTTTTGCAAAACCATTATGCCCTGATTTTCCATTTTCTATGGGTTCAGGGGATAAAAAATACCATATATAGATACTCCCTTAGGGGCGTGGAAAACCGGGTAAAACTATATCTTCTTCAGTTTTAGAGCTAGAACATCCAAATTTGGAAAGTACTATACTTTGACCTCCCCTTCAGAATGATCAAAAAGTTATATATCCACGCCTTCTTTGTATCAACCACCCCTTGTAAAAATATATATCTACGCCAATTAGGGTCGTGGCAAATGAGAAAAACTGCATTTTATACAATTTTAACCTAGAGTCCCAATTGTTGGGGGCATGGCAAATCAGAGAAAACTATTCTGTTGTTCACCACTAAGTACTTTCGTTTCATGACAACAGATGATCTTTTCAATTTTTTCACAACCAACTTCCCGCTTAAACGCTTTATTTTTTTTTATTTCAACAGCTGATATAGTAAAGTTATTTTTACAAAGCTTTGTTGGATTATGTGAAATAGTTTTCATTTGGTGCCCTATCGAAGACGGAAGATCCAAAATAACATTTTCTTCATATTTTACTGTTTTACTATCAAAAGAGCAAAAATGCAGTTCAATAAGATGAAAATTATGCGATGTGTACGGAGAATTGTATTGACCGAACGCCAGTGCCAAATTAGTTTTCAAAATTTTGTTCCGGCAATTTCAATCTTGAGGATGCACCATGTCCTGGAAGGCCTCGTGATAAAGTCGTTGGTCGATGAATACAACTCGGGAGACTGCGAAAAGTTATCTGTCAAAAGCGACCGTTCACAAGCACCTGAAACGTTAAGAATAATTTCCAAGCTTGTCATATGGGTTCCTCATGTTCTGACAGATGAAATTTGCTTAGTCGCATTAACGACTGCGATACGCTTATTAGACGTAATGAAACGATCCATTTTAAAGCGCAAGAGATATGGTTAAAAAGGGTGAACCAGCTAAACCACTTCGAAGGCCGATATTCACCAAAAATGTTATGTTGTCCGTTTGGTGGGATTTAAAGGCGATCGTATATTTCGAGCTTTTGCCGGACAACACAATGATTAATTCTGATGTTTATTACAATCAGCTGTTTACCAAACTTCGGCATGGCCGAAGTGAGCCCATACCTCTAGTTTAAAATACATATGATAGAACGACGAAGTGTAAAGGGTTTGAATAAAAATCTTGGTATAACAAGGGGCAAAGCTAGGTCTAATGTAGGATGGTGGCTACCCCAGAACAGACAGTGGAGAAGATCTAGTTATTAAGTGATTTACAAGATAAACAATTCGGTTGAATGATTTGATTGAGTTCATTGAAACAAAGAGAGGTCAACAAAATTTTTGAGTTGATGGAGTGAAATAATTTGATTAGAAAATCAAATAAATTAGTAGTTTTTAACAAATTCGAAGATTTGCTTTAAATACAATTTAATGATAATGTTTGCTTTTATATCGGAAGAAGGGCAAGTTGGGAGAATAACTTTGACCCGAACAATTTCGGCATGTTGGATCGATTAAATTGAACGGTTCAGAATGGAAAGAAAAGTTAACAGCGATTAGAGCACCGGCATCATTACGAACCGAACACTAGACACTGAAATTTTTTTAAAAATTTCGTTGTTACAGATTGAGGAATTTAACCAAGTTTCAATAAAGGATTTGTCATTATGACAAGAAACGCTCTTTAAAAACAGTTCTTAACTTTGCTCCTAGGGTCTCTAACATTTGATAAATGATAGAGAACTGATTAAGAGTGAGATCTAGTTTTTTGGTACATTACTAGAAGAAGTATGAACCAAAAAAGATTTGATCGAAACCGACAATGGGTAATTTTGATTTTAGCTAAAACTATGACAATTTTTGGATTTCAAAATTTGGTTCACATTATTGGAAAACTTCCACCGGCACATTGATTTTCAAAGACGTTATTTCACTAGGAGTCAGAATTAAATTTTTAATCAACACAGTGGTTGCCGATTTATGAAAATTTGCAGTCTGACTAATGTAGTTCTGCCGAAAGCCTATTTACACAAACTTGTTTGCGCGGAGCTACTTTCGTCGAAGTCTTATTTTTCGACTGGGCAAGTCGGAAACAACATCTGTCCTGCTTAACAATAAATGGAGTAAATTGGCCGAACAAGGTGACGGGGTGGTAGATGGCAAATTAGTTAACCGTAACGATAGCATTTCCAATTTTCTTGAGACCACAGTAAATTAAACTTTAAGGTGGATCTGATAGTTTCAAACTCGCTTGTCAATGCTTAGCTACATTTTTCAAATTTAAAAAGTAATTTTCAATACATTGTAAATTTTCAGAACGAGAATTGTTTATCCAAACGACTTGGAAAAGACCAAATTAAAGCACCACTACCAGATTGGGAGTTGCGGTAATTCAATCGCAATCGCGCCCTTTAGGTACATTTAGCATCACTAAATTCGACACAGCCAGCAACTTTAATTGGTTTAATGATTAAAGGAAGATAATTGAAGGCGCAAAACGAATTTAGTTAAAAAAGTCGAGAGAGCAGCAAAAGTAAAGAGTAACACTAAGATAGCTTTTCTTGGCAGAGCAAAGCATCAGTTAGAGAACAACAACACGAACGTTTTCGAGTTGATGCAGAAAGCACTACACAAACAAAAGCATTCAAGTAAGAAAGTTGTCGGGTTGCCCGACTACGTATGCGTAGTTGATTTGAATGTATGTGTGCACACGTCAGGCTGCTGCCGCGTATTTTTTCAATTGACAAATTTTTCTATACTTCTTATTCTAACGGATTTGCAATTTTTGCTTAAATATTTTTTTTAAAATACGGTTTCGCTAAACAATTTTTTGGCTTTGATAATTTTTTATAAATTTTTGTAAAATCGGATTTGGTTCCAAAATATGAAAAAATAGAAATTTTTTAACAGAAAGCTAAATTTGGTAGCTGTGCTAAAAAGATGTAAAAGATATGATAAAAAACTGAATCTTGATTCGTTTTAAATCGATTTTGAAACGAAAAAATTTGATATCTAAAACAAACTCGATTGCGCGCTTATCACAGACCATCGTGCAAAATTTGAAGTATCTAGCTCTTAAACGTTCTGAGATCAACGCGTTATCTCAGCAGACGGACAGCAGACGGACAGGGCCAAATCGACTCAGCTCGTCGCCCTGATCAAGAATTTAACTTTATGGGGTCTGCCACGCCTCCTTCTGCCTTAACATACTTTTTGCAAAACCATTATACCCTGATTTCCCATTTTCAATGGGTTCAGGGTTAAAAGCTGGAAGCGCCAAAATAGAAAAAATCAATCAAACTTTAAAATTTAGGCAGACCCCGCACTTGGTCCCAAAGTCGATTATTTTGGCTAAGTCCAAAAATTTTAGAGGGATGCCGAAATTCGGTAATCCCATCATGCAAAGGATTTTTTTTTGGTCAATCTATTCAGCAGCCAACATAACCTTTTCAAATGAAGGTTACCTATAAACTTTGGAAGATATAGTTTTCTCCGAATTGCCACGCCCCAAAGAGGCAGTAATCTAATTTTCTAATTAAAACGGTAAGTAAACGTTTTCTCAATTTTTGGGAATTAGGTGTAAATTTTAGAAGGTACAATTTTTTCTATTCGTTATTTTTTAAGCACTTTCGACTTTCCCGATTTGCCACCCCCAAGAAGGCGTGGATATATGATTTTGATATTTGAAGGGGAGGTCAAAGGTTTTACTTCAAATTGGATGTTCTAGATCTCAAACTTAGAAGATTAGTTTTACATGATTTTCCACGCCCCCAAAGCTAGTTTTTCCATATCCTTGTTGAAGTGTGATTTTGAGTATTTTCTAATTTTAATCTAAGACTTCAATAGCGCCGAAGTTATCCCATTATAACTTTTCTAAAACCGATCTTTCCTTGGGATCTATATATACCTGCAGCAAATTTGAGCCTATGTGCAAAACTTCAGCCCTGTAGCTTTAATAGTCTCGGCGGAGATTGCAATAATCCAGACCGACAGACAGACGAACATGGCTATAACAACTCAGCTCACCGTGCTGATCAAGAATTTTATTATAGTTGAAATGCTTCCTTCTCCGCGTTACAAATTCTGATCAATTATTCCCTTTTGCAGACGGCCTTTGTACTCCCAAGCCTATCAGGCAATCTCCCGTCGTATTCAATCCAACGAGACCGACTGAGAGATTTGCCTAATATCCCATTGGCCGACATCCATTTCCACCAAACTTCGCAAATAGACGTATGAATTGGAGCGGATATCCTTCCATCTATCCTCCTGCTCACAAAGTTTTGGGAGGTGGAAGATATCCCAGTCAAACTGGTTAAAGAGGAGGATCAAGTTTGCGAGGAACTATTCATCCAAACGACCAGAAGGGATTCATCGGGCAAATATTTCGTGTCACTGCCTTTCAAGACCCCCCGGCATATAGATCTAGAGCATTCCAGATCCATGGCCTTAGCTCAATTCCTCAAAAACGAGCAACGGCTGAAAAGGAATCTCCCTCTAAAGGAACAGTATGATACTGTGCTCCGAGAGTATCTCGATCTGGGACACATGGTTCCGGTTCCGCAAGATAATCGCCCAAATTTCTATCTACCACACCATGCTGTGCTCAAGCCAGACAGCGTGATTACGACGGTCCGCGTGGTATTTAACGCCTCCAGCACATCAGCGAACGGAAACAGTCTCAATGACGTGTTGCACTGTGGGCCCACTCTCCAATCTGACCTGACAAGGCAGATCCTCAACTGGCGCTTCTTCCGTTATGTCTTCAATGCGGACATAACGAAAATGTATCGACAAATCCTGGTCGATCCCAAGTTCTCCCCATTCGAGTTCTGTGATTATGAGCTCAAGACCGTAACGTTTGGCGTGAACTGTGCCCAGTTCCTTGCCATTCGAGTTCTATTACAGTTGGCACAGGATATAGAAAAGTCCTTTCCTTTGGCCAGCGACATTCTACGTCGATGTACGTGCATGATGTCCTTGCCGGGGCACATTCCAAGGACCATGCCATGCTGGCTATTCGACAGCTTCGAGGTGCTCTCGAATCGGCTGGCTTTCCTTTAAGGAAGTGGACTTCTCACCACAAATGTGTCTTAATGGGGATTCCGCGAGATCATCGGCTACACGCTGATTTCTTAGAGCTAGATGACGCAAGGACCACCAAGACTTTGGGCGTGCGTTGGAAGGCCATGTCCGACGAATTCTGCTTTTCGACCACATTTGTCAGCATCCAAACGACGTACACCAAGCGGGAAGTCCTAGCCCAGATTGCATGATTGTTTGACCCGGCAGGCTGGCTGGCCCCATTTGTAGTCCGAGTCAAGATTTTCATGCAGCAACTTTGGCTGACTGAACTTGGCTGGGATGATCCACTGTCCTGTGAGCTGCTCAAATCCTGGCAAACGTTCCTCCACGACTACCCCGGGCCTGGAGAAGATACGGGTACCTCGGTGTTGGGAACTACCCCTGAAGCGCGTTGGAAACTTCATGGATTTTGCGATGTGTCCCAGAAGGCCTATGGGGCACCACTCTATGTGCGTGTTGAACTGCACCAGGCAGTAACTTTCCACTTTCTCACCGCTAAGACAAGGGTGGCTCCGGTAAAAACCTTGTCGTTGGCTCGCCTCGAATTATTCGGAGCGGCACTCCTCGCCGACTTGTGCGCCAGTATAGGCCTATCATTCCCGATCCCAAGTTGCGACAGCTACTACTGGACCGACTCCACCATCGTTCTCGCCTGGCTTAGCAAGCCCCCATGCAAATGGACGACCTTTGTTGCCAATCGGGTGACTGGCATTGGTAAGTCCACAAGAGTCGAACGATGGGCTCATGTGCGATCCGAGTATAACCCCGCCGATATGGCGAGGCACTGACGTGGAAATACGGCCCCCCAAATGCCACGCTACCCGCCTCCAAGTCGACGATCATATATCGCACGATTTTGAGATTTAGGGAGGGCACTAAGAATTACTGCATATATGCAACGTTTTATACAACACTGACGTAAGATCGCCAATTTGCTAAGAACTTGAGCCGGGTTGAAATAGAGACAGCACACAGGCTGCTGATTCTAATCACCCAAAGACCGGCATTTTCCAAGGAGCTGCGATGGCTGAATTAAAACCAACCTATCGCAGCATCCAGTCCGATCCGCAATCTTAATCCCTTCATCGATCGCCAAGGCATCCTTTGTTCCTGCAGCTGGCTAAGATAGCAATGTTGATTTGAGCACCGTGCAGGCAAAATATGATTACTGCTACTTGGTCAATGTACGGTGGGCAGCACACTTCGGAGAGCGCATCGAACGGCTCTCGGCTGCCCCGGTCGTACCTCCAATTCCTCAACCCTCCATTCCTCGAGGCTGCCATCTCCCACCCTGTGACATAGAAACGTTCATGGGTGATAACTTAAAATGGGCCACCTTTATGTGCAGTATCCTGGCTGGTTACTCCTGTTGAACGGTTGTTTCACCTTAATTCAAAAACGAGTGGTGAAGCAAGGGCACCACGAGTCCCCCTCACAAATGAGGGGTTCCAATCCGCCGGGTCAACTTTACAGCACGCTTTGAGAACAAGCGGCTGTTAGTGAACAGTCAGCTGAAGATCCTATTCAGCCTGACCTCCATGCTCCACGGGGCAGCCCTCAAGGATCTGCAAAGCACCATTCCAGGGTGTTTGACCGCTCTGGAGCATTCCGATGTGAATACGGAGAATTGGGATGCAGGTCTCGTATTCATCTATTCGTCGAAACTCCCTAAACTAACTCTGTCCCTCTGGGAGCAATCCATTAGTAGTAGGACAGAGTTACCTTCCTGGGAGTTGATGAATAGATTCCTGGTCGATAGACATCGAACGCTAGAGGCCATTGAAGACGTCAAGCCCCCTCCAAATCGGCCCACCCAGTCTCGCGTCGTTAAAAAGGACACGCCGACGACTAGGATCCACATATTTGAAACCAAAGTCAGCGTTAGCCAGCAAAGCTGCAAGCTGTGTTCCAAAGAGAACCACCCAATCCGGTTATGCCCTCGCTTTCTGAACATGTCAGTCAACGAGAGAATCTCCAAAATCAAACAGCAACGACTATGTCTGAACTGTTTTGCCGAGGGCACCAACTCAAAGATTGCACGAGTGCTCACAATTGATACACGCGCAAGAGACGTCACAACACGCTTCTCCATGGAGACGGCCTCTCCTCATTGCCTTCTTCAATTACGGACGAAAGTCTCCCCATTATACAGTCCACTCCTTCAACCTCGACTGCGCACGTGCAAAACTATTTTGCCTCCAATAACCGAGGCGTCCTATTAGGGACCGCCATAGTGCTTTGATCGACCCCGGATCGGAAGCATCGTTCATTTCCGAACGTATGTTTCACACAATCAACCCGCCTTTCCGCGTAATTTCAGCCCAGGTAACTGGACTCAATCAAACAATCGCTGCCCGGTCCCAAAAGTTGTGCCATCTTCGGCTCACATCACCTACTAAGCCTAGGCTGCATGTTGAGACCTCGGCCTTTGTACTCCCAAGCCTATCAGGCAATCTCCCGTCGTATTCAATCCAACGAGACCGACTGAGAGATTTGCCTAATATCCCATTGGCCGACATCCATTTCCACCAAACTTCGCAAATA
>JAWNOY010000333.1:0-53301 GCA_035045545.1 Drosophila gaucha
AATTCAATATATGCTTTATTTCCAAATTATTACATTTAGCTTAAAGCTAGCTTATTTTTCTTTATACAGAGTTTAGACTTATTTTATGTCTGTGCAGCTGAGATATCATATTTACATAGAATTTACTTTGAACATTGTTTGATATATTTAGATGGTAAAGGAAAAAAGGATGTAAAACCTTTAGTTGCGACTTAAATAATAACTTAAAGCTAGAAGGGAAGGCACTTTTGGCATTACTATATAGAAATAGTAAGACAAGGGCCCTATTAACCCGTATCTTGAGCTAAATATGATTTTGTAATTATGAACTTGACTTTTGAGTGAGTGATGAGCTCATCAATCGTTTTAATATTCGCTATTTTATGCAGCGATATGGTTCTGTGATATCGCGGTAGATTGAGGATCATTTTTAATGTTTTATTTTGGGCAACTTGAAGTTTTCTCAAATGTGTTAATGCCGATGTGTTCCAAATTTCAGCTCCGTACATTATCATTGGAAGTATAATAGATTTGTAAATTGTTAACTTATTTTTAGTTGAGAGTTTAGAATAACGGTTTATGAAAGGGTAAAGAATACAAATAGTTTTGTTAATTTTGTCTATGGTGTTGCTTATATGGCCACTAAATAACAGTTTTTTGTCTAAACTAATTCCTAAATACTTAACAGATTCCTCCCATGAGATTTTAATTCCGTTTAGTTCAAGATCTAAAGTAGGTAAAAAACATGACTTTCGTTTTTTGGTAAAAAATAAAGCTTTGGTTTTGTTGGCATTGAGTTTAATTTTCCAACTATAAAAGTAGTCATATAAAGAGTTTAGAGAGTGTTGCAAACTATTGTGAATATCCGAGAAATGTGCACCAGAAGAAAATAGTATAGTGTCATCAGCAAAGATTAATGCTTTGGATCTTAAAGTCCTGGGGAAGTCAAAAGTGTAAATATTGTATAGAATAGGACCGAGGACAGAACCTTGAGGGACTCCTGCGCAGGTGGATTTTTTGGCAGACATAGTTTCGTTCAAATATACGTAGAAATGTCTATCAGTCAGAAAACTTTTAATTATACGGGTCAGGTAAGCTGGAGTGTTACATGCTCTCAGTTTGTGGATAAGACCATCATGCCAAACAGTGTCAAAAGCAGCTTCGACATCCAAGGTTACCAAACCAACGGATTGCTTTTCAGTAAACTTGGCTTTGACAAAGTTTGTCAATTTGTCCAATGGAAAGATGCAGCTATAGAGCTCTCTGAACCCATATTGTATTGGTGGTAAAATATTGTTAACTTCCAGGTGGGTGTTGAGTCTGACCTTGATCAGGCGTTCGAATATTTTAGATAACCCACAAAGAAGGCTAATCGGACGATAGCTCAAGGGAGAACTATGAGGTTTACCTGGTTTTCCAATTGGAATTATCTTGGCAGTTTTCCATACATGAGGAAAATAACTGATTTTTAAACAATTATTATAAAGCAGTGTAATAAATTCAAGTGCACTTGCCGGTAAATTTTTTAGACAAATATTAGGTATTTTGTCTAATCCAGGTGATTTTTTGTTTTTGAGTGACTTTATTATAAATTTAACTTCTATTGTTGAAAAAGGGGGGTCAGACGCGTGGTTGGAATCAGTAGCAAGTTCAATGAGCGAATTTTGCACTAACTCAGTGGTAGTGCTACTGGAGAAGGTTTCAGTAATGTGATGTTTAGACTCAAATATGTTACAGAGACAGTTTGCTTTATCTAAGCTGGTGGTGTAGACCTTATCTTCATGATTGAAACAGGGAATATATGGCTTTTTGTTCTTTATTATTTTAGTGAGCTTCCAGAAGGGCTTTGAGTTATAGCCGAGCTTAGACAACTTTTCGCCCCAAATGATATTGTTATGATTAAACATTTCCTGCTTTATCACTCTATTTAAGTGGTTTATTCTAGCTTTGTAAATTGGCAGTCTGGTTCTGATCCATTGTCTCTGAACAGCATTTCTGGTTACAATGATATCTGTTATTCTAGTTGGAAGTTTTCGGGTTTGTAGCTTGACTTGTTTTCTAAGGTGCAGCGCTCTATTGCCTGTGTTATTTTTTGTGTAATGATATTGGTCATACTGTCGATTATTTCTCTATTTGGGGCGATGATTCTAAAAGCATTTAGGTCAGGTTTGATTGTTTCAGAAAGAGTACGTTTAAACTTTTGCCAGTTGGACCTAGAATATTGAAGATAAGTCTCAACAAAGTCGGCATTCGTATCGATAGCTAATTTGCAGATAATTGGCAAATGATCAGAAGAGAGGTCATTGATTACTTTGGGATGGGAGAGCTTTCTGGGTTGATTTGTCAGAAAAAGATCAAGAATGGATGGCTTTCCTTTGTAACTTGGAGGTATGTAAGTAGGATCACTGGGGTGGAGTAAAGAGAATTTTCCCAATGTAGAGAGGTCATAAAGGGTATTGCCAAAAGAGTTTGCTCGTGAGCAGTTCCAATGTCTGCTTCTGCAGTTTAGATCCCCTCCTACAATAAAGTTGCCATTTATACGAGAAAACTTTAATAGATCGGCTTTAAACATATCTTTTGCATGTTTAGTTACATTTTGACTGCTGCATTGGCTGATTTGGCACTTGGCTGATATGCCAGGAAAATATGCTGCATAAATTTGAATAGATATTTGGGAGTTAAGACAAACCTTGATTCCAATATTTTCAATTACATGCGTAGCAACGCTCTGAATCTGAATGTGCTTAATCGATTTTTTAACTATGATTGCAACACCTCCACCTCTATTTGTTAAACGATCGTTTCTATAGACTAAGTAATTAGGAATAAGGAATCTGTTATTTTGAGTCAGCCATGTTTCGCTGACAAGACATATATGAATCTGGTTTCGATTTAAGAATTCAATTAATTCTAAACGTTTATTGGAAACGGCACGTGCATTCCATGCCATAATATTGAGAAAGTTGAGCGAACTATTTATACACATATTTTAACGCTAACTCGGTAATAATATTGAATTGATCATGTTTAGTTTTGCAGCCTTTAAGTTTGCTAATGAGTTCTCTTGTGAGGGAGGTGATTTCTTCGAGAGTAAAAAGATCAGGATTTGTTGGTGCATTTAGCCCATTCGTGATGACCCGGCTATAACTTAGAGATGCAGTTGAAGGCTTAGTGATTGGAATGGCATTTGCTCTTGTCATTAAGGGGTGGGCATAGTTGCTTCTTTTATTATCATTGTTGATTTTACCATGTTTCGATCTGTTCACCAAAAGCGACTGGTAGGAAAGTCCACAAGGACAGTTGGCATCAGTTGAGGGATGGTTTCCTTTTCACACGATACAGCCGTCTTGTTTGAACATTCAGAGGTTAGATGATTTTTGATTTCGCATTGTTTGGCTCCGTGACCATAGAGTTGGCAATTGTAGCACTGCGTCAATTTGTTATGGATTTTGGTTTTGTATTCCCAACGTACTTTGGTGTGGTTTACGTGGGAGTAGTCATCCCGCAGTTGTTTAATAGTTACGCTCTTGGGAGAGAAGTAAACAATATACAGAATAAGGTTATATCCATTCCTTGTAGTTTTTTCAATCAGTTTTACATCAGTACAGCTGAGACCAATATTAAGAAGCATGCCTTTGACATCTTTACATGGTTGTTTGTCCAGTCCAGAGAGAACTGCCTTGTAAGGCTTGGAATTTCTAGTCTCGTAGGAAAAGAATTCACACTTGTTCTCCCTCAGTTTAATGCATGTCTTTAAGAAGTCATCTTCAGATTTTAAGTATATTTTATGTCCGATTGAAATTGTTTTTATAAAATATTCGCTGATTACATTTTTCGCAAGAAGATCATGAACAAACTTCGATGTTTGTTTAATTAAAGTTATTGGTGGCATTTTAACAGCAACTCCAGACTCAGGCTCATCATCGATGGCGTTTGTGGTGTTAACATCCTCTAAAGTCTGTAGTGGACGAAAGTAGTTTTTGTAATTGTTACCAGAACTGTTGTTCGGTGCATTGTCTTTAGCACGAGGCATCTTGCAGTTGGCAGGTGCAGTAGCACCGCCAGGCGACAATTTACGTCGTTTTATGATTGTTGTTTTGTCGTTGCTATGCAAGAAAACAGATAAGGCGAGCTATTTTTAGCCAAAGCACCGTTCGTTTTGTAGAAGTGAGGGAATAGATAATCAGATGACTACGATTTTATGTCGACCGCACACGTTGAGTGTAAGCAAGAGACTGAAAAAGTATATTACTTTCCAAATTTGGATATTCTAGCTCTAAAACACCAGAAGATTTTCCACGCCCCCAAAAGGTGCAGCTATATATACTTTATATTTTTGTATGGGGTGCAATTCATGAGCATATATTCCAAATTTATCGGCTTTAGACTCCATTAGCGCTGAAGATTTCCTATTAAAACATTTCTTAAATCCGATCTGTCCTATGGGAGCTATAGGACTTAATTGTCCGATCCGAATGATTTCGAGATATACAATGCCTGCAGCAAATTGGAGCCTATGTGCAAAATTTCAGCTCTGTAGACAGACAGACTGACTGACTGACCGACAGACAGACGGACATGGCTATTTCACCTCGCCGTGCGAATAACTCCCGCAGGCAGACATCTCCCGTAGCCGGCAGACATCCGTTCCCGTGGGCTGACGCTCCCTGGGTCGGACGCGGACATGATTTTTTTAAGCATTTTTATACAAAACGACTTTCGCAGGTGGACATAAAACACTTTTTAATAGAATATATTGGCAATGTGAGAACAATCAATAATTCAATTTAATTTCAAAATTTAAAAAAGACAATTTGAAAATTTTTTAAAATAAGAAAGCTAGAGATAGAAATAATTCTGCAGCCAATTGACTCAATAACAAGTAAGAAAGCTCTAGTCGGGTCTGCCCGACTACGAGATCCCCTGAACCAAGTCCGAGCTGATGTTTTAAACAACCTAGCTTACATCTTTTATCTACACATATTACCCTCTGCGCGCATATATACACGCACACATATACACAGGCACACATATACACATGCACACATATATCATGCACACAGAAGCACGCGTGCCGATTACTGCGTAGTTGATTTGAATGTGTGCACACATACAGGCTGCTGCCGCGTGCTTTGCCAATTGACTAAATGTTTTCTTTAATAACTTCTGTATTACTTACCGGATTTGAATGCAATTCTCGTATTCAAAATATGAAAAAATTTATTTTATTTACAGAAAGCTAAAAGTAAAATTTGGTAGCTGCAGCTTAAAATATGCAAAAGATATGGTCAAAAAACTGAGTCTTGATAACGTTTTAAATCGATATCCTTGAAACGGGAGAATTTATCGAATATCTAAAACAAACTCGATATGTGCGCTGTATACACAGACCATCGTGCAAAATTTGAAGTCTCTAGCTCTTATATGTTCTGAGATCGACGCGTTCATACATACGGACAGACGGACAGACAGACGGACAGGGCCAAATCGACTCAGCTCGTCGCCCTTATCAAGAATATATATACTTTATGGGGTCTGCCACGCCTCCTTCTGCCTGTTACATACTTTTTGCAAAACCATTATACCCTGATTTCCCATTTTTATGGGTTCAGGGTATAAAAACGTTCAACGAGGTATTGCAACAAGTGGAAGGATTAAAAGAATTAGCGACACTTGATTTTATATATGTTACCAACACCTAAACCATTTAAAAAGACGCTTTGAGCAAGAAAACAGTCTACAATTGACCAGTTTTTCCAAACATAAAATATTTTAAAACATATGTATCCCTCATTTACATATATGTACATACATACATGCATTTCATGTAAATTAAATATGTATTAATAATAACAAGAAAACTGAATTTAACATACATTTGCGTATGTCTTTATATTAATTTTGTTAGCAGCATCAATAGGCATACATGTGGGATAGTTATTTTGCATCCCTTATATATATTATGATTATATTAATTATTATGATTATATTGTATTAGATTATAAGATAGATAGATTAAATCTCGGCTTCTAGCTTCCTCAACTTTGACTTCAGCTTATCGTCTCTGTCGGCCTCTGCAACTTTTACAACTTCTGTCCGCTTCAACTTAATTTAACTTCACAACTTGACAACTTGACTTCTTCTTTTTCGTCTGACTATCGGTTACTACTTCCACTACTGCACTTCTTCGTTGTGTACAACTCTGCTATGGTGCTGCCACCTCGTTGTACTGCTACTCTTTGTTATATTTGGACATCCTGATCACTGTCGTCTGACCCAGACGACAACAGCTCTCCGATATTGGCTCTATGCACTTGAACGCTGTCGCTCCTTGGATTTGTCACGCTTCTCCTTGCGACTGTCCGTCGTGGAGTCATTGAGACGCGAGTTCTTATCTTGCGAGCGGGTGATTTGGAACATGCCGAGTCCGTGGAGCCAGCTTTTTCTCTCGTTTTTTCATCCTTTTTGTCTTTCTTTCTCTCTTTCTTGTGTTTCTTAGACTTTTTCTTTTTATCTTTGTGGCGCTCCGGTCTAGCCGAGCTATCCCTGGCACGTTTCTTTTTCTTCTTTTTGTCCGACTTGGACATATGCTCGCGCTCGTCTTCACTGTTAGCCAGCGCATCGACTTTTCCAGTTCCAGTTGCGACATCCTCGTGCTCGCGTGATGGCGTACGCAACAGCGCAAAATGGTTGCCAGTCTCCTTGTCTTTGCCAGCTGTTGCAGCTGCGGCTGCTGCCAGGCTTTCGCGCTGCGTGTCCAGCTCCTTTTGCAACGCAACGGTCTTGGCCAAATCCTCCCTAGTCTTGCGATCACAATCGAAGCTGCTGCCCTCCACAGAGGACTTTGCTTCGCGCAATTTGGCGCTGTTTTGCTGTTGTGCCTCGGCTATTTGATGGTTCTCACGCACGGCTACCAAATTCATCCTTTTTCTTTACGATCACAACTCGGCTTGCAAAATTGGATGAGGATTTACGCACTATGCCTTCGTGCAACCACTCGTTAACCTGCTGTTTAACGACATCACACTCTACAGGTGTAAGACGACTTGGTTGATGACGGAATGGCTTTAGTTGCTTATCTGGAATATTTAAATATTTATTTATTTTATTTAGAGCTAACTTATAATTAAAATTATACGCTAGCGTGTTTTTTTGGCTATGACAGCGTAGGCCTTCAGCTCGTGCAAGTCTAAATCTAGAGTATGTATGTACATATTTACAGGATTTCTTAAATAAAGTTTTGTTTGAATGTTATAATGTGTGTTTATGTTGTGTTTTTGTTTTAAATGTTGAAATACAAGTTAGTGTTTTTCAGGTATTGGAGAATTTTTAATGTGTTTGGGGGTGTGGGGCTTGAGAGGCATTGTAGTGGGTTGGAATTTTGGAATATTGTTTGTCTCTGTGTTTTGGGGGAGCTGCAGGTGACAAGTATGTGCTCTATTGAAATATTTTGGTTGCAGAGCGGGCATGTCCTGGGGGTGCGGTCAATGCACGATTTGTGGATGACTTTAGTGTTTCCGAGTCTGAGTCGCGTTTTTTTGATTTGGTCTTCGAGCGTTAGAGAAAGCTGGTTGTTTTTGAAAAGGTGGTAGATATTGTATTTATTGTGGTTTATATTTTGGTACCAGGAAGTTTCTGTTAGATTGGCTTGTATTTTTGATTGGTGTGTTTTTTATACCCTGAACCCATTGAAAATGGGAAATCAGGGTATAATGGTTTTGCAAAAAGTATGTAACAGGCAGAAGGAGGCGTGGCAGACCCCACAAAGTATATATATTCTTGATCAGGGTGACGAGCTGAGTCGATTTAGCCCTGTCCGTCTGTCTGTCCGTCTGTCCGTATGTATGAACGCTCAGATCTCAGAACATATAAGAGAGATATTCGATAAATTTTTCCGTTTCAATGATATCGATTTAAAACGATATCAAGATTCAGTTTTTTGACCATATCTTTTACATATTTTTAGCTACAGCTACCAAATTTTGTTTTTAGCTTCTTGTAAACAAAATACATTTTCTATTTTTTCATATTTGGGATACCAGCTCACATTTCACAAAATTTATTAAAAAAAAAATTATCAAAGCCATAATTTCATTTTATTAAATTTTTTATTGAAAACCGTATTTTCAATAAATTAATAGCATTCAATGCAGAAAATTGCATTCAAATCCGTTAAGTAATACAGAAGTTATTAAAGGAAACATTTTAAAAGCACGCTGCAGCAGCCTGCACGTGTGCACACATACATTTAAATCAACTACGCAGTAATCGGCGAGCGTGCTTCTGTGTGCATGGTATGTATATGTGTGCATGTGTATCACTGTTGGCAAATCAGTTTTTTTTCCGTCAAATCGGGCTTTTATGAAAGTGCAATTGCGGGAAAAATTCCCAAACAGCGGATAGCGGGAAATATGGCTTTTTAAAACCCGATTTAGCTGTTTTTAATTTGACTTAATATTTGCATGATTTCTTATAAAATTGAATAAAAAATAGTGAAAGTTTCAGTACAAATTGTTGTGGTTAGCAAAAAAAAAAAGGTTGCTAAATTAATATGACTGCATTATTGAAGACCTTTTTTTTTAATTAAGAAAAATTTTGCAGTAAAATTGAGGAATTCAATACATTTTCCTACAAATCATAAAAAATTTGCTTCTAAAATTAAGCTTCTTTCACAGCTTTTTTTCTCCGAAAACTTGATCTAACTTTTTTTGCTCAACAAAAGTTGGCATCACTGATGTGTATACAAATGTGTGTACGTGTATATGTGTGCATGTGTATATGTGTGCATGTGTATATGCGCGCAGAGGTAATATGTATAGATAAAAGATGTAAGCTAGGTTGTTTAAAACATCAGCTCGGACTTGGTTCAGGGGATCTCGTAGTCGGGCAGACCCGACTAGAGCTTTCTTACTTGTTTAATATATTTTAGTATGTCTTTTATATTGTAGTTATCTTTGCTTACAAGTGGTTCTTTGGCTGTGTTTTTTTGCAGCGGTGTCTGCCTGTTCGTATCCAGTTATTCCTACGTGTGCGGGTACCCATAGCAGTTTGAATTTTGGGAAGGTTTTTTGCATGGTGTTGCGTATGTGTGAGCTATAATATTCGTTGTTATTTGCATTGGCTATTGCGTCTATGGCGGATAAAGAGTCCGAGCATATGCAATATTTGCCCTTTTTAGACTCTGTTCCCAAAGGGAAAAAGAGTCTATTGGATTTGTGCAATGTCCGTCTTGCTGTCTGTCCGTCTGTCCGTCTGTCTGCATGAACGCGCAGCATTTGGACACTATAGAAGCTAGAGACTTGTAATTTGGAATATACACTCGTGTGTATCCGCGTCAGATCAAGTTTGAGTATTTTTCCGATACTCCCACAGGGGGCGTGGCAAATCGGGAAATGCTATATCTATTAAGACTAAAACGCTGTTATTTTCGTCAATATTGAAGTCTCAGAAATGGGATTTAGAATATATATTCGTGTACACCACGGGGACGTTTTAAGATATAGTTTATATATCTACGACCATTGTGGGCGTGGCAAATCTGATAAAACTATATCTTCTACAGTTTTGAAGTTAGCGCATGCCAAATTTGGCATTTGGGTTACTGTTGACCTTCCCATAAGTTAAATCAAAAAATTATATACCCACGACCCCTGGGGAATATATCGGGAAAATATATATAGCGATTTGAATAAATCCTATAATATTTTGAGCGTTATAAGAGCTAGAGACTTAAAATTTGGAATACATGGGCAAGTAGATCACCCGGAATCAAATATATATATTATATATATATTTACGCCCATTAAGGGCGTGGCAAATCGGATACAACTGTATCTCCTACAGTTTTGGAGCTAGATCGTCCAAATTTTGCATGTGGGATACTGTTGACCTCCTTTTAAGATAAATCAAAAGTTATGTATCCACGTCCCTTGGGGGCGTGGCAAATCGGGAATTACTACATATTTTACTAAAACCGTGTTAATTTCTGCAATATTGCAGTCAAAGAGTTGGGATTTGGAATATATATACAAGTATCCTAACTCTACTAATAAATATACGTTATATATAGCTACGCGTGGCGGGGCGTGGCAAATAGGGTAAAACTATATCTTCTACAGCTTTGAAGCTAGAGCATCCAAATTTGGTATGTGGGTTACTGTTCACCTTCCCTTAAGTTAGATCAAAAAGTTATATACCCACGCCTCCTGGGGGCGTACCAAATCGGGAATATATATATATAGCGATTTGTATAAATCGTATAATATTTTGAGCGTATTAAGAGCTAGAGACTTGAAATTTGGAATACATGTGCAAGTAGATCACCCAGAATCAAAAATATATATTATAGATATTGACGTCCATTGAGGGCGAGGCAAATCGGATAAAACTATATCTCCTACAGTTTTGGAGCTAGAGCGTCCAAATTTTGCATGTGGGATACTGTTGACCTCCTCTTAAGATAAGTCAAAAGTTATGTATCCACGTCTTCTGGGGGCGTGGCAAATCGGGAATTACTATATCTTTTACTAAAACCGTGATAATTTCGGCAATATTGCCGTCAAAGAGTTGGGACTTGAAATATATATACTAGTATCCTATCTCTACCCAAAAATATATTTTATATATAGATACGCCCATTTGAGGCGTGCCAAGTAATAATTATAATGTAAGCCTCCGTAAAACAAATTCTAGTTGACCTAACTGGGGATTGAAGCAGGGTCTTCGCTACCACAACGCAAGTCTGTTTAACCAAATCAACAGACCAAACTCTATTTGGCGCATAGTCGTGAAAGAGACGCCGTGGTGTAGTGGGTAGAGTCGGTGGCATGCGAAGCGCGTGACCCAGGTTCGATTCCCATCGCTGCCGCGTGATATTATCATTTAATAAAATTTTATTTTTTTTTTTTTTTATAACTTCTATGTTATTTAATGGATTTTGATAAAATTTTCAGCATAAATCCTTATATTTTATCAAAACAAATTCTAGTTGACCTAACTGGAGCTTGAAGCAGGGTCTTCGCTACCACAACGCAAGTCTGTTTAACCAAATCAACAGACCAAACTCTATTTGGCGCATAGTCGTGAAAGAGACGCCGTGGTGTAGTGGGTAGAGTCGGTGGCATGCGAAGCGCGTGACCCAGGTTCGATTCCCATCGCTGCCGCGTGATATTATCATTTAATAAAATTTTATTTTTTTTTTTTTTATAACTTCTATGTTACTTAATGGATTTTGATAAAACTTTCAGCATAAATCCTTATATTTTATTAAAAATACGGTTTTACCTAAAACATTAAAAAAAAATGTAAATTGGCTTTATTTGCAACTGAACTTATATTAAATTGATTTTGTGAAATGTGGAGCCAGTATCCAAAATATATAAAAACCAAAATAGTATTTTATTTTAAAAAAGCTATATGTAAAATTTGATGACTGTAGCTAAATTGATGTAAAAGACATGCTCAAAAATGGAATCTCAATAATCTCGCATTCAAACATACGGAAAGACGGACGGACGGTCTACATATTTATTGAGCCTACACAGCTTTAACAGGAACAGAGTCTGACGCAGTCGGTGGCGCCCGACTGCAACGTTCTTACTTGTTGTTTTTAAACATATCTAGGGCTTCTGCGATTGCAAATATTTTCGGTAGAAAAGATCGACGAGTAGTGTGGCAGGAGGATCGACTTTAAGTGTGTTTTTTTCATCTGTGATGGCGAGTGTGGAGATTGAGTGAGTTTGGGATCCGTCTATATATATATATATGTGTATGTGTTGCTGTCTTATATTTTTTTTAAATTAAATTCTGCCCGGAATATTTCTGGGGATGTGTGGTTTTTTCTGAGGTATGTTAGGGTTGTGTCAATGTTTATTTTCTTTGTGTTCCAAAATGGTGTGGTTTGAGGATGTGTTGTTATGGGCTGGAAGGGTAAATTATATTATTTTTATTTTTTTTATTAAAGATAGATATAATTTTAAATTAAATCTAACTTGAGTCTAAAGCACTGGCTGCTAAGGCCATCGGCTTGGTACATTTATTTACATATATTTACATTATTTACATTATTATTTTGCTTTTTATATAATATTATATTATTATATTATATTATAGAGTTCTGTTATTTTAAGGAATTTTATTACTTTTGATATGTCAATTGGGGTTGGGTTCGAGAGGAGTGTTAAGGGTACTTTCTTTTCAAAATGGGGGGTTGAAGGGCAATTAAAGATATGTTTAATGTTGAGATCTATTGTATTACAGTTTGGGCATGGTAGGGTGTTGTTTGTGTGGATGAGGTTATGTAGTGTAAATTTTATTTGATTTGATTTATTTGATTTATTTGATCGTTGCGTGTAGTGCTGTTTTGTTTTATGTTTTTCATATAACGGGCTGCATGTGTTAAGTCTGTGTTTATTTGTTTGTACCATCCGTTACAGAGTTCTATGTTGTCCTTTAGGTTTTGGGCTAGTTTGTTTTTGAGGAGGGTAAATTATATAATTTGCTGTATTCAATTATATGGTCTATTGTAGAGCTGTATTTCTGCCTTTATGGTGGTCGTTATATATTTGTTATATTCGTCGTTATATATTTTTAATATTCTGATGATAGGTGAGTTTATTGCTGCGATAAGGGATTTAGTGAGGTTGACTGTTAAGCTTTCTTTCCTATCTTCTAATTAGGCGGCTCGTGCTTCATTGAGGATGCTACCCCCAGCTTTAAATGCTCCGAGAGCAATTCTGTAGCCTGTGTTTATTGCGGTTTTGATGGGGCGTAAGGTTGATTTTGGTCAATTTCCATACATGGGGAGTCCGTAATCTGCTTTCGCGATCAGAATTGATTTGGTTATGTCTAGTAGGGTTGATGTATTGCAGTTGAATTTTGGGCTTGAGAGACATTTTATTATGTTGGTTGCTTGTTTGAGATTTTGTGTGAATTGTTCAGCGTGAGATTTCCATCTGAATTTGTTGTTGAAGTATAGTCGAAGTATCTTTATTGCTGTCTCGTTTTAAATTTGTATTTCTCCGGTAGTTAGGGTGCAGTTGCAGTTCTGTTTTCTGCAAACATGCATGTGTTTGCATTTTGTGCTGGAGAGCATAGCGCCTGAGTAGTCGCCCCAGTTTGTTATTGTGTTAAGAACAGGAATTAGGTTTATGTTTATGTTTTTTCTGTTTTTTTAGGCGCTTATGTTGATGTTTGGATGTTGGGTGAGCATTACGGCAAGCTTATTGTATGCTATTACGAATAGCACTACAGAGAGCGGCGACCCCTGAGGGATGCCGTTGGGGATGGGGTGGAAAGAGGAGAGGGCTGTGTTTATGCGTACTGTTGTTTTTCGGTTGGTCATAAAGTTTTTTACGTAGTTTCATATTTTTTGTCCGGTTTTCCAGTCTGTAAGTTTTTCGAGGATTGTGTGGATTCCAATTCTGACGAAGGCTCTCGCAAAAGTCAAGGGATATGATTGACGTGTGGTTTATTGGAGATGCTTGTAGCTAGTAGATGGTCTACTAGGAGTAGACTATCTAAAGACGATTTCCATTTTTTAAAACCAGTTTGACTATTATGGATGAGTTTATCATTAGAGACAAACCACCGCAGTCGCTATTATTTCTGACATTATATATTCACTAATTTTTAATGGCCATGATAAATAGCTACCTACGGGACCGAGTGCTCCTGTACTACACAAAGACAGGAACCAAGCGTTTTCAAATAACGCGGTGAGCTGCAGAAGAATCAATCCTTGGTCCAGATCTTTAGAATATTAGCTACGACGAGGTATGCTTGAGGATACATTTCTAATAGGATATGCGGATGACATCGCAGTCGTTATCACCGCTAGAAATACCATAGAAGCTCAGCGTAGACTTACCCAAGTTATGGTCCGCACACAGACGTGGCTAAGTTCCCAAGGTCTAGAGGTGGCTACCCAAAAACGGAGTTACTTCCTTTTACGGGTAGGCAGATTCCAACCGAGATAGAGATGCTAGTAAGTGGAAGCATGATAAGACCCAAAAAAAGTAAACTATCTAAGCTTTAGACTAGATAGTAAACTAATATTTTCGGGACAACTCCAACATGCAACGCGAATAACAGCAATAGCAACAGGCTCTCTAAGTCGGCTGACTAGCCGACAGCAGCAAAGCGAAGGCTCCTGATGATGAAGGATATGCCCTTAGGAACGATGTTCGAACGATAAGTACGGAAAATGGACAGCGAAAATTATCCTTGCTATACAACAGTGGCTAAATACAAAGCTTGGTGAGACATCCTTATATTTGATAGATTTGTTGTCAGTGGATGGGTATTTTTAAAAGTACCTACACAAAATGGGGAAAAGTGTTGAGCCCAGCTGCATTTTCTGTACGAATTCTATAGAGGGTGTCGAGCACACTTTATAAATAGCGAACTTACAAGAGCTATCGGTCCGGTTAAGATGGAAAGCATTGTGAAACAAATGTATAGAGAAATTGATGCGTGGAAAAAAAGTCTTTGACATTGCAGAAAAAATATTAAAGCGGAAAAAGTAGGATCTGGACGCAGGAACACAGAGTATAGTGCGAAGTCAGAGCACATATAACGGCCCCACCTTGAAGGTTAATGCGGGATAATACCTGGTTCAGAGGTGGGAGGTTGCTTTAGAGAGACGAGCTGTTTTAGTCGGTAAGCTACAATATCAGTCCGACACATCGGTCAGACCGACGGCCATTTATATTTTTATTTATGTTTATTTTTATACCCTTGTAAAAAGATTATATTCATTTTGAACATAAGCTTGCAACATCAGCATCTCCGACCATACAAAGTATATACATTCTGGATCAATACGACCTAGCTAAATTGTCCGTCTGTCCGTCTGACTGGATCAACGCAATTTCCTCAGAGACTATTGGACCTACAGATCTGAAATTGTTCACACAGGCGTCTTTCTGCTGCAGGCATTGTATGTCTCAGAGTTATCAAGATCGGATGACTATATCCCACAGGACAGATCGGTTTTAAGAAATTTTTTAGTGGGAAAATTTCGACGTTGTCAGAGACTTGAAATATGGACCATACTTGTATATCCCACCTCCAAACAAAAATATATTGAAATAGAGTAAAACTATATCTTCTGTATTTTAAAAGCTAGAACATACAAATTTGGCAAGTAGGCTACTGTTGACTTCTTCTTAAGATTATTAAAGAAGTTATATATCCACGCCCACTAGGGGCGTTGTAAATCGCGAAGTCTACTTAGTGTTAAACATAAATATTCTACTATTTTGGGAACTGTTAAAGCCAGAGTCTTGAAACTTAAAACATATATTTGTATGAACCACCCCCATACAAAAACATATATTATATAAAGCTACGCCCATTAAGGGAGTGCCAAATCGGTAAAAACTGTATTTTACATCTAGAAAGCAAAAAATTAACAAGAATCTTAAGCTTATCTGCTTCAACAAATTAAAAAAATTATATATTATATACAATTGTGTTCAAAATAATAGGAACGCGGTTGAGTTTCATGCAATTTGTCAAATATCTAATGATTAATACAAAATATCGACATGAAATGAGGAAAACAGGAATCTTTACATATATTTTAAACTATTTAAAACAACTTTGGCTAAAAAAATTTTTTTATTTGCGCACCAGGACTTAAAGAAAAAATTGCTCGAAAATTCGGCTGTTCATTAAAATAGGAATGCCTACTAAAAAGTTTAAATAATTAAAAAAAAATAAGTCAAAATTAACTTAAACTACTACTTTTTATTTGTTATGTCCTTATATTTTGTTTTGAGACCCTAATTGGTTAAAACTGCTAAACCCCAGCGTAGCATGGATTCGGAAAGATCCTGACCACGCTTCAAAAGGATTTGGGTGATCCATTTCGAACAGGCTGCCAAAGTTGGTTATTTTTTGCCGGATTTCCAGTTCCTAGATGTCTTTTAACAAATCCTCATAAGTTTTTATATAGATTCTTGTTCGGGTACTGAGCTAGCAATAGCACAAAATCATATTCACGGATGCAAACTAAGCCTTTGCCGGCTTGCAGGTAACCTTTGGATCATTATCCTTCTGGGATATCCCATTTAGTGAAATTTTCCAAGCTTCATATGATAGCAGGATGTTTTCTTTAATCTATTTAGAAACACAGCTTTGTCTACGTAGCCATCCAGGTCATATATAGGCCATACCCACTTGGACAGAAACCAGGCCCATATAATGATACTCAGTCCACCGTGGAAAACTGTCTAATGGGTGGACTGTGGCTTGTCCCCGATATTTATTGGGGCCGAATCTACTTTGTGGAGCCTGATCCACCAAAAAAAGTATGATTTTGGACTTATCCGTCAAAAATTTGTTGCATCACTGCTTACCCAGTAAGTCCACATGGGGCTTTGCAAATTTAAGTCATGCGTCTAGGCCAATATGATCCATTCCCTGGTACTTTTGACATTGAAATTTTGTTCGATCAGTTGAAGACGAACTATAACTGTATAAACAGACTGATTTAAATATTTTTTTATACATTTTCTGGACTCTAACGGGGTTTTTCACTATGGCACAAAATGGGTATATCGTCTATTGGCCTCGTTTTTCGTGTAGCACCTCAATTTTCAGATTTCCTTTTTATAATAAATAGCGTTTTATACCATTGTAGTGGATCATCAAACTATATTTTTGAATTCCTATATGCCTAGCACTTATTTTATACGCGATCCATTGGATTTAACATCTCCACCGACCAATGATAACCTCAACCGCTTAAAAATTAAGATTTTTAACTTTTCCAAACATTTTTTTGTTTTTTTTTAATTCTTGTATTAATAACACTAACTAATGACAATACATTAAATTTTTTAATTCAGTTTTTTAAATTTTTTTTAGCACAAAAAAGTCGAAATTCCTATTTTAATGAACAACCCATTTTCGGTGCATATGTCTATATTCATCTATAAAAAAAAATTGGAATGCAAAACTAACGGGATTTTTTCGCTATTTAGTTGTTGACACTCCACTCTTTAATAACTGTGAACAATTTTTCAATTTCAAAGTCAGACTTTTGTCGAAAAAGACATTTTACTGGGACATGAAAACGCGTTCCTATTTTTCTGAACACAACTGTACATCCGCCTCTTTAAGGCATGGAAAATGATAAAAGTTGGACAGCTTAAGCCCGAAAGTTTGATATAAAATAGGTCAAAAACAATATTTATATCGATTACAATTACAAGGCTATTACCAAGCTGCAGCATGGTCGAAAGGGCTAATGTCTGTCCCTCTCACGAATTTTAAGAACTTTACTTTGTGGAGTGTCCGTCAATTATTTTATTGCTGTCAAAGTAATAACTTTCCATTATTCGAGGATTAATATGCAAGGTGTTACCAAGTTACAGCAGGTAACACTTTAAAAGTGAGCGCCTTCAGTTCAGATTACAGCTCACTTCTTGTTTGCACCTTTGATGTAAAATCAATTAGTTGTAAGCAGCTATTTCATCAATGTTTTTCTTTTGACAATTCGTATTTAATGTTGTCACTAAGCTGCTACTATAAACCGCAAGGCACTCGCCGTTAGTTGGACGTCTGTTTAGCAAATTTAAAAACATAGCCGACGGCGTCTCGTCGATTTCGTAACGGTGAAGAAATAATTACTTGAACATTCTCCACTTCATGCTGGGGTATGAGATATGAGTTAAATACTGAAGCACTACCCTCTATAGCTTGCTTCCTTCCCACGCCTCCTGGGGGCGTACCAAATCGAGAATATATATAGTGATTTGTATAAATCCTATAATATTTTGAGCGTATTAAGAGCTAGAGACTTGAAATTTGGAATACATGTGCAAGTAGATCACCCGGAATCAAAAATATATATTATAGATATTTACGCCCATTGAGGGCGAGGCAAATCGGATAAAACTATATCTCCTACAGTTTTAGAGCTAGAGCGTCCAAATTTTGCATGTGGGATACTGTTGACCTCCTCTTAAGATAAGTCAAAAGTTATGTATCCACGTCTTCTGGGGGCGTGGCAAATCGGGAATTACTATATCTTTTACTAAAACCGTGATAATTTCGGCAATATTGCCGTCAAAGAGTTGGGACTTGAAATATATATACTAGTATCCTATCTCTACCCAAAAATATATTTTATATATAGATACGCCCATTTGAAACGTGGCAAATAGGGTAAAGCTGTATCTCTTACAGTCTTAGACGTAGAGCATCCAAATTTGACATGTGGGTTACTGTTCATGAAATTTAAATTTACGATAAAAAAAAAATAATAATAATCATAATGTAAGCCTCCGTAAAACAAATTCTAGTTGACCTAACTGGGGATTGAAGCAGGGTCTTCGCTACCACAACGCAAGTCTGATTAACCAAATCAACACACCACCAAACTCAGTTTGGCGCATAGCCGTGGAAGAGACGCCGTGGTGTAGTGGGTAGAGTCGGTGGCATGCGAAGCGCGTGACCCAGGTTCGATTCCCATCGCTGCCGCGTGATATTATCATTTAATAAAATGTTGATTTCTATGTTACCTAATGGATTTTGATAAAATTTTCAGCATAAATCCTTATATTTTATTAAAATTACGGTTTTACCTAAAAAATTAAAAAAAAATGTAAATGTGGCTTTATTTGCAACTGAACTTATATTAAATTGATTTTGTGAAATGTGGAGCGGGATCCAAAATATATAAAAACCAAAATAGTATTTTATTTTAAAAAAGCTATATGTAAAATTTGATGACTGTAGTTAAATTGATGTAAAAGACATGCTCAAAAAAGGAATCTCAATAATCTCGCATTCAAACATACGGAAAGACGGACGGACGGTCTACATATTTATTGAGCCTACACAGCTTTAACAGGAACAGAGTCTGACGCAGTCGGTGGCGCCCGACTGCAACGTTCTTACTTGTTGTTTTTAAACATATCTAGGGCTTCTGCGATTGCAAATATTTTCGGTAGAAAAGATCGACGAGTAGTGTGGCAGGAGGATCGACTTTAAGTGTGTTTTTTTCATCTGTGATGGCGAGTGTGGAGATTGAGTGAGTTTGGGATCCGTTTATATATATATATGTGTATGTGTTGCTGTCTTATATTTTTTTAAATTAAATTCTGCCCGGAATATTTCTGGGGATGTGTGGTTTTTTTCTGAGGTATGTTAGGGCTGTGTCAATGTTTATTTTCTTTGTGTTCCAAAATGGTGTGGTTTGAGGATGTGTTGTTATGGGCTGGAAGGGTAAATTATATTATTTTTATTTTTTTTTTTATTAAAGATAGATATAATTTTAAATTAAATCTAACTTGAGTCTAAAGCACTGGCTGCTAAGGCCATCGGCTTGGTACATTTATTTACATATATTTACATTATTTACATTATTATTTTGCTTTTTATACAATATTATATTATTATATTATATTATAGAGTTCTGTTATTTTAAGGAATTTTATTACTTTTGATATGTCAATTGGGGTTGGGTTCGAGAGGAGTGTTAAGGGTACTTTATTTTGAAATTGGGGGGTTGAAGGGCAATTAAAGATATGTTTAATGTTGAGATCTATTGTATTACAGTTTGGGCATGGTAGGGTGTTGTTTGTGTGGATGAGGTTATTTAGTGTAAATTTTATTTGATTTGATTTATTTGATTTATTTGATCGTTGCGTGTAGTGCTGTTTTGTTTTATGTTTTTCATATAACAGGCTGAATGTGTTAAGTCTGTGTTTATTTGTTTGTACCATCCGTTACAGAGTTCTATGTTGTCCTTTAGGTTTTGGGCTAGTTTGTTTTTGAGGAGGGTAAATTATATAATTTGCTGTATTCAATTATATGGTCTATTGTAGAGCTGTATTTCTGCCTTTATGGTGGTCGTTATATATTCGTTATATTCGTCGTTATATATTTTTAATATTCTGATGATAGGTGAGTTTATTGCTGCGATAAGGGATTTAGTGAGGTTGACTGTTAAGCTTTCTTTCCTATCTTCTAATGAGGCGGCTCGTGCTTCATTGAGGATGCTACCCCCAGCTTTAAATGCTCCGAGAGCAATTCTGTAGCCTGTGTTTATTGCGGTTTTGATGGGGCGTAAGGTTGATTTTGGTCAATTTCCATACATGGGGAGTCCGTAATCTGCTTTCGCGATCAGAATTGATTTGGTTATGTCTAGTAGGGTTGATGTATTGCAGTTGAATTTTGGGATTGAGAGACATTTTATTATGTTGGTTGCTTGTTTGAGATTTTGTGTGAATTGTTCAGCGTGAGATTTCCATCTGAATTTGTTGTTGAAGTATAGTCGAAGTATCTTTATTGCTGTCTCGTTTTAAATTTGTATTTCTCCGGTAGTTAGGGTGCAGTTGCAGTTCTGTTTTCTGCAAACATGCATGTGTTTGCATTTTGTGCTGGAGAGCATAGCGCCTGAGTAGTCGCCCCAGTTTGTTATTGTGTTAAGAACAGGAATTAGGTTTATGTTTATGTTTTTTCTGTTTTTTTAGGCGCTTATGTTGATGTTTGGATGTTGGGTGAGCATTACGGCAAGCTCATTGTATGCTATTACGAATAGCACTACAGAGAGCGGCGACCCCTGAGGGATGCCGTTGGGGATGGGGTGGAAAGAGGAGAGGGCTGTGCTTATGCGTACTGTTGTTTTTCGGTTGGTCATAAAGTTTTTTACGTAGTTTAGTATTTTTTTGTCCGGTTTTCCAGTCTGTAAGTTTTTCGAGGATTGTCTGGATTCCAATTCTGACGAAGGCTCTCGCAAAAGTCAAGGGATATGATTGACGTGTGGTTTTTTGGAGATGCTTCTAGCTAGTAGATGGTCTACTAGGAGTAGACTATCTAAAGACGATTTCCATTTTTTAAAACCAGTTTGACTATTATGGATGAGTTTATCATTAGAGACTGCGGTCAGTCGCTATTATTTCTGACATTATATATATAGAACAGGTCTAGAAAAACCAGCCCCCTCAACATCTTCACTTCATCAAATCCAAACAGAGCCGTATATGGCAAACGCTCAGCAGCCCATGGAGAAACCACAAAGTTCTATTGAAGCGCTTATAACTAGTCTGCAGCAAAGCATGATGGACTTTATGTCATTCATGAGAACAACAATGGAAAACCTTATGCAAAATCAAAACACTTTAATACAGATGCTTGCATCCCAACACTCAAAATAATCAATGGCTTCTCTTCGTATAGCCATGTGGAAAGCCAACGGTGTTTCACGGCATAAACTCGAAATAACTCAATTCCTCTATGACAAACACATTGATGTAATGCTGTTCTCAGAAACGCACCTAACAAACAAAAACAACTTTCAAATACGGGGTTATTTGTTCTACGGTACAGATCATCCGGAAGGAAAAGCACACGGCGGAACCGGAGTTTTAATTAGAAACCGCATCAAAGATCACTTCCACAAAAGATTTGCAACAAATTATTTGCAAGCTACTTCTATAAGCGTACAAACCGAAAAAAGCAAACTTAACATAGCCGCTATTTACTGTCCGCCGCGCTTCTCAGTCTCTGAAGATCAATTCACAGACTTTTACAGATCTCTTGGTGATCGATTCATAGCAGCAGGAGACTACAATTCCAAGCACACACTCTGGGGATCCCGACTTGTGAACCCCAAAGGAAAGCAATTATATAATGCAATAATCAAAATAAGGAATAAACTTAATTTTGTTTCTCCGGGTAGGCCTACATATTGGCCAGCAGACCCTAGAAAACTACCAGACTTGATTGACTTTGCAGTGACAAAAAACATCGCACGGAATCTGATAAGTGCCGAAGCACTCACGGACCTCTCATCCGACCACTCTCCTGTTCTATTCAATCTTCTTCAATGTCCGGAAATCGCAGATCATCCACATTGGCTCACAACTCACAGAACCGATTGGCTTATGTACAAAAAATATGTGAGTTCCCACATCGATTTAGCCGAGCAGCTCAACATCGAAGCTTCTCATAGCAGCAGCCAAAATCTCAACGCCACAAGAGAGGAACGTGCAAACCAACCAATCGAAAACCAATCTGCAAATTGAACAACTTGTGTTGGAAAAGCGACGACTGCGACGAAACTGGCAGTACCACAGATCGCCATCATCAAAGCGACTGCTTAAGGAAGCTACACGGAGACTCACCAGGGCTCTTAAGCGGGAAGAAGAAAACGCACAACATCGGTACATAGAGCAATTATCGCCAACCAGTACAAAGCATCCACTCTGGAAAGCTTACCCCAGTCTTAGCGCGCCGACTGAAACAGTCATTCCAATTAGAAACTCTATTGGCAGTTGGGCCCGCAGCGACAAAGACAGAGCCAGCACATTTGCCTCTCATCTTCGAAACGTTTTTCAACCAAATCTTGCAACCAATTCATTTGTACTACCGTCCGCAGAAACTCACATCCAAACTGCGACCGTGCCAATTGAATTTCACCCGAATGAGATTGCCAAAATCATCAGAGAACAATTAAAACCAAAAAAGTGTCCCGGCGAAGATCTAATAACACCAAAAATGATAATTGAACTTCCGAACTGTGCAATTTGCCTCATCTGCACTCTATTTAACGCAATTACTAGACTTGGATATTTCCCAAAAAAATGGAAAAAGTCTGTCATCATAATGATACCGAAACCAGGAAAAGATCACACAACACCATCATCCTACAGACCAATAAGCCTTCTGTCATGCCTGTCAAAGCTACTTGAAAAATGCATCCTAACGCGTCTAGTTCCATATTTGAGAGAGCACAACATAATCCCAGCACATCAATTTGGGTTTCGAGAAAACCATGGAACTATAGAGCAAGTTAACCGTTTAACATCAGAAATACGTACTGCATTTGAACATCGGGAATACTGCAGTGCGATATTTCTTGATGTATCTCAGGCATTCGATCGAGTCTGGTTGGATGGCTTAATGCACAAAATCAAAACGTTACTGCCTGAATACACTCACAAGCTTTTTGAATCGTATCTATACAATAGAGTATTTGCAGTGAGATGCAAATCTACTATGTCTGCGGACTACATTATAGAAGCTGGAGTTCCTCAAGGCAGCGTACTCGGGCCTACCCTCTATGTCCTGTACACAGCGGATATCCCTACAAGCGTACGTCTTACAACATCTACGTTTGCTGATGACACCGCGATTCTAAGTCGCTCTAGATGCCCAGTTCAAGCAACAGTACAACTAGCTGATCATCTGGTGGTAGTGGAAAAGTGGCTAGCAGACTGGCGCATTAAAATAAACGAACAAAAGTGCAAACACGTAACGTTCACTCTCAACAGGCAAAGCTGTCCTCCGCTGACCCTAAACAACAAGCAACTTCCTCAAGCTCATTATGTTACGTATCTCGGAGTTCATCTCGACAGGCGCCTGACTTGGCGGAGACACATTGACGCAAAAAAAATGCAGTTAAAACTTAAAGCTAATAGCCTTCATTGGATCCTAAACGCCCGATCACCCCTATGTTTGGACTTTAAGGTCCTCCTCTACAACTCCGTTCTTAAACCTATGTGGACTTATGGCTCTCAACTATTGGGGAACGCAAGCAGCAGCAACATTGACATCATACAACGAGCACAATCCAAGATCCTAAGGACTATTACTGGGGCACCACGGTATGTTCGAAACGAGAACATTCACAGTGATCTGAACATTCGACTAGTAAAAGATGAAATAGCACACCAAAAAGCGAACTACACCATCAAACTCTCAATGCATCCTAACCATCTTGCGAGATCTTTATCTCGGGTATGCAACCAAACCCGTCTTCAGCGCAACGACCTTCCAGCCCAGCAATAAAACCTCGAGGCCCGTAACCTTCATTCAGTCAACATGACTGTCAATTATTTAATATTATTGTAAGATTTGATAAACTTATTGTTAGACTCCTTCAGGAGTAGATTCAATAAATAAAAGCAAAGTTAAAAAACAAAAAAAATATATATATATTCACTAAAACAGGGTTTTCGCATCCCGGAATTTTTAATGGCCATGATAAATAGCTACCTACGGGACCGAGTGCTCCTGTACTACACAAAGACAGGAACCAAGCGTTTTCAAATAACGCGGTGAGCTGCAGAAGAATCAATCCTTGGTCCAGATCTTTAGAATATTAGCTACGACGAGGTATGCTTGAGGATACATTTCTAATAGGATATGCGGATGACATCGCAGTCGTTATCACCGCTAGAAATACCATAGAAGCTCAGCGTAGACTTACCCAAGTTATGGTCCGCACACAGACGTGGCTAAGTTCCCAAGGTCTAGAGGTGGCTACCCAAAAAACGGAGTTACTTCCTTTTACGGGTAGGCAGATTCCAACCGAGATAGAGATGCTAGTAAGTGGAAGCATGATAAGACCCAAAAAAAGTAAACTATCTAAGCTTTAGACTAGATAGTAAACTAATATTTTCGGGACAACTCCAACATGCAACGCGAATAACAGCAATAGCAACAGGCTCTCTAAGTCGGCTGACTAGCCGACAGCAGCAAAGCGAAGGCTCCTGATGATGAAGGATATGCCCTTAGGAACGATGTTCGAACGATAAGTACGGAAAATGGACAGCGAAAATTATCCTTGCTATACAACAGTGGCTAAACACAAAGCTTGGTGAGACATCCTTATATTTGATAGATTTGTTGTCAGTGGATGGGTATTTTTAAAAGTACCTACACAAAATGGGGAAAAGTGTTGAGCCCAGCTGCATTTTCTGTACGAATTCTATAGAGGGTGTCGAGCACACTTTATAAATAGCGAACTTACAAGAGCTATCGGTCCGGTTAAGATGGAAAGCATTGTGAAACAAATGTATAGAGAAATTGATGCGTGGAAAAAAGTCTTTGACATTGCAGAAAAAATATTAAAGCGGAAAAAGTAGGATCTGGATGCAGGAACACAGAGTATAGTGCGAAGTCAGAGCACATATAACGGCCCCACCTTGAAGGTTAATGCGGGATAATACCTGGTTCAGAGGTGGGAGGTTGCTTTAGAGAGACGAGCTGTTTTAGTCGGTAAGCTACAATATCAGTCCGACACATCGGTCAGACCGACGGCCATTTATATTTTTATTTATGTTTATTTTTATACCCTTGTAAAAAGATTATATTCATTTTGAACATAAGCTTGCAACATCAGCATCTCCGACCATACAAAGTATATACATTCTGGATCAATACGACCTAGCTAAATTGTCCGTCTGTCCGTCTGACTGGATCAACGCAATTTCCTCAGAGACTATTGGACCTACAGATCTGAAATTGTTCACACAGGCGTCTTTCTGCTGCAGGCATTGTATGTCTCGGAGTTATCAAGATCGGATGACTATATCCCACAGGACAGATCGGTTTTAAGAAATTTTTTAGTGGGAAAATTTCGACGTTGTCAGAGACTTGAAATGTGGACCATACTTGTATATCCCACCTCCAAACAAAAATATATTGAAATAGAGTAAAACTATATCTTCTGTATTTTAAAAGCTAGAACATACAAATTTGGCAAGTAGGCTACTGTTGACTTCTTCTTAAGATTATTAAAGAAGTTATATATCCACGCCCACTAGGGGCGTTGTAAATCGCGAAGTCTACTAAGTGTTAAACATAAATCTTCTACTATTTTGGGAACTGTTAAAGCCAGAGTCTTGAAACTTAAAACATATATTTGTATGAACCACCCCCATACAAAAACATATATTATATAAAGCTACGCCCATTAAGGGAGTGCCAAATCGGTAAAAACTTTATTTTACATCTAGAAAGCAAAAAATTAACAAGAATCTTAAGCTTATCTGCTTCCACAAATTAAAAAAATTATATATTATATACATCCGCCTCTTTAAGGCATGGAAAATGATAAAAGTGGACATAAAAAGGACAGCTTAAGCCCGAAAGTTGGATTTAAAATAGGTCAAAAACAATATTTATATCGTTTACAATTACAAGGCTATTACCAAGCTGCAGCATGGTCGAAAGGGCTAATGTCTGTCTCTCTCGCGAATTTTAAGAACTTTACTTTGTGGAGTGTCCGTCAATTATTTTATTGCTGTTAAAGTAATAGCTTTCCATTATTCGAGGATTAATATTAAAGGTGTTACAAAGTTACAGCAGGTAACACTTTAAAAGTGAGCGCCTTCAGTTCAGATTACAGCTCACTTCTTGTTTGCACCTTTGATGTAAAATCAATTAGTTGTAAGCAGCTATTTCATCAATGTTTTTCTTTTGACAATTCGTATTTAATGTTGTCACTAAGCTGCTACTATAAACCGCAAGGCACTCGCCGTTAGTTGGACGTCTGTTTAGCAAATTTAAAAACAAAGCCGACGGCGTCTCGTCGATTTCGTAACGGTGAAGAAATAATTACTTGAACATTCTCCACTTCATGCTGGGGTATGAGATATGAGTTAAATACTGAAGCACTACCCTCTATAGCTTGCTTCCTTCCCACACCTCCTGGGGGCGTACCAAATCGAGAATATATATATAGTGATTTGTATAAATTCTATAATATTTTGAGCGTATTAAGAGCTAGAGACTTGAAATTTGGAATACATGTGCAAGTAGATCACCCGGAATCAAAAATATATATTATAGATATTTACGCCCATTGAGGGCGAGGCAAATCGGATAAAACTATATCTCCTACAGTTTTGGAGCTAGAGCGTCCAAATTTTGCATGTGGGATACTGTTGACCTCCTCTTAAGATAAGTCAAAAGTTATGTATCCACGTCTTCTGGGGGCGTGGCAAATCGGGAATTACTATATGTTTTACTAAAACCGTGATAATTTCGGCAATATTGCCGTCAAAGAGTTGGGACTTGAAATATATATACTAGTATCCTATCTCTACCCAAAAATATATTTTATATATATATACGCCCATTTGAGGCGTGGCAAATAGGGTAAAACTGTATCTCTTACAGTCTTAGACGTAGAGCATCCAAATTTGACATGTGGGTTACTGTTCATGAAATTTAAATTTACGATAAAAAAAAAATAATAATAATCATAATGTAAGCCTCCGTAAAACAAATTCTAGTTGACCTAACTGGGGATTGAAGCAGGGTCTTCGCTACCACCAAACTCAGTTTGGCGCATAGCCGTGGAAGAGACGCCGTGGTGTAGTGGGTAGAGTCGCTGGCATGCGAAGCGCGTGACCCAGGTTCGATTCCCATCGCTGCCGCGTGATATTATCATTTAATAAAATGTTTTTTTTTTTTATTTTTTTTATAACTTCTATGTTATTTAATGGATTTTGATAAAATTTTCAGCATAAATCCTTATATTTTATCAAAACAAATTCTAGTTGACCTAACTAGAGCTTGAAGCAGGGTCTTCGCTACCACAACGCAAGTCTGTTTAACCAAATCAACAGACCAAACTCTATTTGGCGCATAGTCGTGAAAGACACGCCGTGGTGTAGTGGGTAGAGTCGGTGGCATGCGAAGCGCGTGACCCAGGTTCGATTCCCATCGCTGCCGCGTGATATTATCATTTAATAAAATGTTTTTTTTTTTTTTTTTATAACTTCTATGTTACTTAATGGATTTTGATAAAACTTTCAGCACAAATCCTTATATTTTATTAAAAATACGGTTTTACCTAAAACATTAAAAAAAAATGTAAATTGGCTTTATTTGCAACTGAACTTATATTAAATTGATTTTGTGAAATGTGGAGCCAGTATCCAAAATATATAAAAACCAAAATAGTATTTTATTTTAAAAAAGCTATATGTAAAATTTGATGACTGTAGCTAAATTGATGTAAAAGACATGCTCAAAAATGGAATCTCAATAATCTCGCATTCAAACATACGGAAAGACGGACGGACGGTCTACATATTTATTGAGCCTACACAGCTTTAACAGGAACAGAGTCTGACGCAGTCGGTGGCACCCGACTGCAACGTTCTTACTTGTTGTTTTTAAACATATCTAGGGCTTCTGCGATTGCAAATATTTTCGGTAGAAAAGATCGACGAGTAGTGTGGCAGGAGGATCGACTTTAAGTGTGTTTTTTTCATCTGTGATGGCGAGTGTGGAGATTGAGTGAGTTTGGGATCCGTTTATATATATATATGTGTATGTGTTGCTGTCTTATATTTTTTTAAATTAAATTCTGCCCGGAATATTTCTGGGGATGTGTGGTTTTTTCTGAGGTATGTTAGGGTTGTGTCAATGTTTATTTTCTTTGTGTTCCAAAATGGTGTGGTTTGAGGATGTGTTGTTATGGGCTGGAAGGGTAAATTATTTTATTTTTATTTTTTTTTTATTAAAGATAGATATACTTTTAAATTAAATCTAACTTGAGTCTAAAGCACTGGCTTCTAAGGCCATCGGCTTGGTACATTTATTTACATATATTTACATTATTTACATTATTATTTTGCTTTTTACATAATATTATATTATTATATTATATTATAGAGTTCTGTTATTTTAAGGAATTTTATTACTTTTGATATGTCAATTGGGGTTGGGTTCGAGAGGAGTGTTAAGGGTACTTTATTTTGAAATTGGGGGGTTGAAGGGCAATTAAAGATATGTTTAATGTTAAGATCTATTGTATTACAGTTTGGGCATGGTAGGGTGTTGTTTGTGTGGATGAGGTTATGTAGTGTAAATTTTATTTGATTTGATTTATTTGATTTATTTGATCGTTGCGTGTAGTGCTGTTTTGTTTTATGTTTTTCATATAACAGGCTGCATGTGTTAAGTCTGTGTTTATTTGTTTGTACCATCCGTTACAGAGTTCTATGTTGTCCTTTAGGTTTTGGGCTAGTTTGTTTTTGAGGAGGGTAAATTATATAATTTGCTGTATTCAATTATATGGTCTATTGTAGAGCTGTATTTCTGCCTTTTTGGTGGTCGTTATATATTCGTTATATTCGTCGTTATATATTTTTAATATTCTGATGATAGGTGAGTTTATTGCTGCGATAAGGGATTTAGTAAGGTTGACTGTTAAGCTTTCTTTCCTATCTTCTAATGAGGCGGCTCGTGCTTCATTGAGGATGCTACCCCCAGCTTTAAATGCTCCGAGAGCAATTCTGTAGCCTGTGTTTATTGCGGTTTTGATGGGGCGTAAGGTTGATTTTGGTCAATTTCCATACATGGGGAGTCCGTAATCTGCTTTCGCGATCAGAATTGATTTGGTTATGTCTAGTAGGGTTGATGTATTGCAGTTGAATTTTGGGCTTGAGAGACATTTTATTATGTTGGTTGCTTGTTTGAGATTTTGTGTGAATTGTTCAGCGTGAGATTTCCATCTGAATTTGTTGTTGAAGTATAGTCGAAGTATCTTTATTGCTGTCTCGTTTTAAATTTGTATTTCTCCGGTAGTTAGGGTGCAGTTGCAGTTCTGTTTTCTGCAAACATGCATGTGTTTGCATTTTGTGCTGGAGAGCATAGCGCCTGAGTAGTCGCCCCAGTTTGTTATTGTGTTAAGAACAGGAATTAGGTTTATGTTTATGTTTTTTCAGTTTTTTTAGGCGCTTATGTTGATGTTTGGATGTTGGGTGAGCATTACGGCAAGCTCATTGTATGCTATTACGAATAGCACTACAGAGAGCGGCGACCCCTGAGGGATGCCGTTGGGGATGGGGTGGAAAGAGGAGAGGGCTGTGCTTATGCGTACTGTTGTTTTTCGGTTGGTCATAAAGTTTTTTACGTAGTTTAGTATTTTTTGTCCGGTTTTCCAGTCTGTAAGTTTTTCGAGGATTGTGTGGATTCCAATTCTGACGAAGGCTCTCGCAAAAGTCAAGGGATATGATTGACGTGTGGTTTTTTGGAGATGCTTCTAGCTAGTAGATGGTCTACTAGGAGTAGACTATCTAAAGACGATTTCCATTTTTTAAAACCAGTTTGACTATTATGGATGAGTTTATCATTAGAGACAAACCACCGCAGTCGCTATTATTTCTGACATTATATATTCACTAAAACAGGGTTTTCGCATCCCGGAATTTTTAATGGCCATGATATATAGCTACCTACGGGACCGAGTGCTCCTGTACTACACAAAGACAGGAACCAAGCGTTTTCAAATAACGCGGTGAGCTGCAGAAGAATCAATCCTTGGTCCAGATCTTTAGAATATTAGCTACGACGAGGTATGCTTGAGGATACATTTCTAATAGGATATGCGGATGACATCGCAGTCGTTATCACCGCTAGAAATACCATAGAAGCTCAGCGTAGACTTACCCAAGTTATGGTCCGCACACAGACGTGGCTAAGTTCCCAAGGTCTAGAGGTGGCTACCCAAAAAACGGAGTTACTTCCTTTTACGGGTAGTCAGATTCCAACCGAGATAGAGATGCTAGTAAGTGGAAGCATGATAAGACCCAAAAAAAGTAAACTATCTAAGCTTTAGACTAGATAGTAAACTAATATTTTCGGGACAACTCCAACATGCAACGCGAATAACAGCAATAGCAACAGGCTCTCTAAGTCGGCTGACTAGCCGACAGCAGCAAAGCGAAGGCTCCTGATGATGAAGGATATGCCCTTAGGAACGATGTTCGAACGATAAGTACGGAAAATGGACAGCGAAAATTATCCTTGCTATACAACAGTGGCTAAACACAAAGCTTGGTGAGACATCCTTATATTTGATAGATTTGTTGTCAGTGGATGGGTATTTTTAAAAGTACCTACACAAAATGGGGAAAAGTGTTGAGCCCAGCTGCATTTTCTGTACGAATTCTATAGAGGGTGTCGAGCACACTTTATAAATAGCGAACTTACAAGAGCTATCGGTCCGGTTAAGATGGAAAGCATTGTGAAACAAATGTATAGAGAAATTGATGCGTGGAAAAAAAGTCTTTGACATTGCAGAAAAAATATTAAAGCGGAAAAAGTAGGATCTGGACGCAGGAACACAGAGTATAGTGCGAAGTCAGAGCACATATAACGGCCCCACCTTGAAGGTTAATGCGGGATAATACCTGGTTCAGAGGTGGGAGGTTGCTTTAGAGAGACGAGCTGTTTTAGTCGGTAAGCTACAATATCAGTCCGACACATCGGTCAGACCGACGGCCATTTATATTTTTATTTATGTTTATTTTTATACCCTTGTAAAAAGATTATATTCATTTTGAACATAAGCTTGCAACATCAGCATCTCCGACCATACAAAGTATATACATTCTGGATCAATACGACCTAGCTAAATTGTCCGTCTGTCCGTCTGACTGGATCAACGCAATTTCCTCAGAGACTATTGGACCTACAGATCTGAAATTGTTCACACAGGCGTCTTTCTGCTGCAGGCATTGTATGTCTCGGAGTTATCAAGATCGGATGACTATATCCCACAGGACAGATCGGTTTTAAGAAATTGTTTAGTGGGAAAATTTCGACATTGTCAGAGACTTGAAATGTGGACCATATTTGTATATCCCACCTCCAAACAAAAATATATTGAAATAGAGTAAAACTATATCTTCTGTATTTTAAAAGCTAGAACATACAAATTTGGCAAGTAGGCTACTGTTGACTTCTTCTTAAGATTATTAAAGAAGTTATATATCCACGCCCACTAGGGGCGTTGTAAATCGCGAAGTCTACTTAGTGTTAAACATAAATCTTCTACTATTTTGGGAACTGTTAAAGCCAGAGTCTTGAAACTTAAAACATATATTTGTATGAACCACCCCCATACAAAAACATATATTATATAAAGCTACGCCCATTAGGGGAGTGCCAAATCGGTAAAAACTGTATTTTACATCTAGAAAGCAAAAAATTAACAAATATCTTAAGCTTATCTGCTTCAACAAATTAAAAAAAATTATATATTATATACATCCGCCTCTTTAAGGCATGGAAAATGATAAAAGTTGGACAGCTTAAGCCCGAAAGTTTGATATAAAATAGGTCAAAAACAATGTTTATATCGTTTACAATTACAAGGCTATTACCAAGCTGCAGCATGGTCGAAAGGGCTAATGTCTGTCCCTCTCACGAAGTTTAAGAACTTTACTTTGTGGAGTGTCCGTCAATTATTTTATTGCTGTTAAAGTAATAACTTTCCATTATTCGAGGATTAATATGCAAGGTGTTACAAGGTTACAGCAGGTAACACTTTAAAAGTGAGCGCCTTCAGTTCAGATTACAGCTCACTTCGTGTGTGCACCTTTGATGTAAAATCAATTAGTTGTAAGCAGCTATTTCATCAATGTTTTTCTTTTGACAATTCGTATTTAATGTTGTCACTAAGCTGCTACTATAAACCGCAAGGCACTCGCCGTTAGTTGGACGTCTGTTTAGCAAATTTAAAAACATAGCCGACGGCGTCTCGTCGATTTCGTAACGGTGAAGAAATAATTACTTGAACATTCTCCACTTCATGCTGGGGTATGAGATATGAGTTAAATACTGAAGCACTACCCTCTATAGCTTGCTTCCTTCTAGGGGCTGCTCTATTAATATAACACTCCTGCAGAGTCAGAGAAAATTTCGGCATTGTGACGCAATGCATCTGCTGGAGTTCGTAGTCCTCTAAGGTGATGGGATCGGCATCATTTCTGATGTCTATAACGTGTCAATATCTATTATCAATGCGCAGTGAATTTCGGTGCGTATCAGATACCACTCAAAACACAACTGACTCTGTCGCTTAATCATCCTCTCTGCCTACCACCGAACCACATCAACTATGTAAAGCAGTCAGTCCTTTAAGACAATCAAAAAAAAAAATAACCCCATCAACTTATAATCTTAGGACTGTATATGATAATAACAATTTTCTAGGATAATGGCAAAAAATATTGTAGGTATGGTATACAGTTTACGCAAAAAAAGTTTCTTAGCACTTACGTGTTGGATTAATGTATCTCCATTACCGCAAAGAATGTACAACTGCGATATTGCCGATGATATATACAAAACAAACTTAATGTAGTCGCCGATGAATAAATATTTGCTCTGCTAGTTTTACAGCAGTGTTGACAATATAAAATAATCAGAATAAGCCAAAGACAGATAAAAAGTTATAAACAATAAATAAAATTGAAAAACTTACAGTAATTAGCTGAAATCCAACCATGCAGATTAGAACAGCGGAGATCATCAGATTTACCAGTAGTATAGGATTAAAAAAGTCTTCCAATCGTTTAGCAAAGCTAAAAATAGATGAACGTTTTAAACTTTATATTATCAACAATATCTGATTAATATTTGTTATTTAGATACTTATTTTATTTTACAGTTTTCTAAGAAAAGAATTCCTTTGTTAATATGTACATATGTGTAAAAGAAAATCTTTCGACGACTTTCGGTGCCATACTGACTTGACAACTAGGGATTCCAATTTGCTGCCGAAGTTGGTAAACATCTTGACAAAATTGTTTGACTACAGTTGCTTACCAGTTATTAAAGACCAGCCCAATCATGCGGGCTATGCAACTGTGTTTTTATAAGCCAAATCAGTTTGTATATTTATTATATACGTGAAACAAAGAGTATCAGTACAATGAGGTGGCAACACCACACCGAAGAGTTGTACACAACGAAGAAGTGCAGTTTTGGCTGATCGATAGCCAGAAGAAGAAGTCAAGTTGGCAAGTTGTTAAGTTGAATTAGGTTGAAGCGGACAGAAGTCGTACAAGTTGTAGAGGCTGACAGAGACGAAAGGCTGAAGTCAAATTGAGAAACCTGGAAGCCGAGATTTTAATTACCACAACATAATTTAATATAATATAATTATAATTAATAACAAGTAAGAACGTTGCAGTCGGGCGCCACCGACTGCGTCAGACTCTGTTCCTGTTAAAGGTGTGTAGTCTCAATAAATATGTAGACCGTCCGTCCGTCTTTCCGTATGTTTGAATGCGAGATTATTGAGATTCCTTTTTGAGCATGTCTTTTACATCAATTTAGCTGCAGTCATATAATTTTACATATAGATTTTTTAAAATAAAATACTATTTTGGTTTTTATATATTTTGGATACTGGCTCCACATTTCACAAAGCAATTTAATATAAGTTCAGTTGCAAATAAAGCCACATTTACACTTCCTTTTAATTTTTTAGGTAAACCCGTATTTTTAATAAAATATAAGAATTTATGCAGAAAGTTTTATCAAAATCCATTAAGTAACATAGAAGTTATAAAAAAATAAAAAAAAAGCGATGGGAATCGAACCTGGGTCACGCGCTTCGCATGCCACCGACTCTACCCACTACACCACGGCGTCTCTTTCACGACTATTCGCCAAATTGAGTTTGGTGGTGTGTTGATTTGCTTAAACAGACTTGCGTTGTGGTAGCGAAGACCCTGCTTCAAGCCCCAGTTAGATCAACTAGAATTTGTTTTGATAAAATATAAAGATTTATGCAGAAAATTTTATCAAAATCCATTAAATAACATAGAAGTTATAAAAAATAAAATATCACGCGGCAGCGATGGGAATCGAACCTGGGTCACGCGCTTCGCATACCACCGACTCTACCCACAACACCACGGCGTCTCTTGCGTGGCTATGTGCCAAACTGAGTTTGGAAGTGTTTTGATTTGGTTAAACAGACTTGCGTTGTGGTAGCGAAGACCCTGCTTCAATCCCCAGTTAGGTCAACTAGAATTTGTTTTACGGAGGCTTACATTATGATTATTATTCTTTTTTTTTTCGTAAATTTTAATTTCATGAACAGTAACCCACATGTCAAATTTGGATGCTCTACGTCTAAGACTGTAGGAGATACAGTTTTACCCTATTTGCCACGCCCCAAATGGGCGTAGCTATATATAACATACATTTTTGGGTAGAGGTAGGATACTAGTATATATATTCCAAGTCCCAACTCTCTGACGGAAATATTGCCGAAATTATCACGGTTTTAGTAAAAGATATAGTAATTCCCGATTTGCCACGCCCCCAGAAGACCTGAATACATAACTTTTGACTTATCTTAAGAGGAGGTCAACAGTATCCCACATGCAAAATTTGGACGCTCTAGCTCCAAAACTGTAGGAGATATAGTTTTATCCGATTTGCCACGCCCTCAATGGGCGTAAATATCTATAATATATATTTTTGATTCCGGGTGATCTACTTGCACATGTATTCCAAATTTCAAGTCTCTAGCTCTTAATACGCTCAAAATATTATAGGATTTATACAAATTACTATATATATTCCCGATTTGGTACGCCCCCAGGAGGCGTGGGTATATAACTTTTTGATCTAACTTAAGGGAAGGTCAACAGTAACCCACATACCAAATTTCGATGCTCTAGCTTCAAAACTGTATTAAATATAGTTTTATCCGATTTGCCACGCCCACAATGGGCGTAGATATATAATCTATATCTTAAAACGTCCCCGTGGTGTACACGAATATATATTCTAAATCCCATTTCTAAGACTTCAATACTGACGAAAATAACAGCGTTTTAGTCTTAATAGATATAGCATTTCCCGATTTGCCACGCCCCCTGTGGGAGTATCGGAAAAATACTCAAACTTGATCTGACGCGGATACACACGAGTATATATTCCAAATTACAAGTCTCTAGCTTCTATAGTGTCAGACAGACGGACAGACGGACAGATAGCAAGACGGACATTGCACAAATCCAATAGACTCTTTTTCCCTTTGGGAACAGAGTCTAAATATAAGGGATACATAATAACTATCCCACATTTGGTTGCTCAACCGTGTGAATGGCATATTGGAATTAATTTTCCCACCAGTGTCAGTGACTTTGGGCGACATAACGGTGTCCTCTGGAGATAAAGTTCTTTTAATCGTAGAATTGTTTTTTTCTTTTCTTTGACAAGCTAATCTGGAGGTACGTGCGTACAGTAGTAAGAGCGATAGCACAAGACTGAACTAAAAGAAATGTTTGATATGTATGAGAGCAAGTGTATTAGTGAGAGTAAAAGCAAGCAGTACATTGGTGGCACGAAAAACATGCGCAATGCAAAAGTTACTCGTTGCTTTAATTCTGGCTCAGCTGACCATATGAGAAAAGATTGTAAAGCTGATACAAAGTGTTTTAAATATGATATCGTGGGACATATTTCTAAGAATTGTCTACAATCAACACAAAATGTCTATATCGTGAAAAATGACAAACGCCTTAAAACAATTACACTGAATGGCATCAAAGTGGCATGCTTAGTCGATACTGGGTCGGATTTGACAATTAATCAAAAAAAAAAAACTGATATTACCCTGGAGAAATGCTATTCGATATTACGCGGTCTGGGTAATAGCAAGACATTGCCGCTGGGAATGTTTGTTGGACTTATAAACGTCGATGGATGTGGAACTCTGCACAAACTCTTAGTGGTTCCTGATGACAACATAGAGAATGATGGTCTACTAGGAATTGATTTTGCGTCGAAATTTTGTTTGACGTTCGACAAAGAAGAGTTTACGTTCTCAAAGGTCTTAGCGTCACCAGACAGCGCTGTACTAAATGAGCTAAGTATTTATAATATTGTTGAAGATGAAAATAATATAGATGATCCTCCGCAGTTCGTCCCATTGATCGAGTCGGCCGTTGCTGAGTACAAGACATCTGTAACACAGAAGGAATGCCCTATGCAGATGAAGATTATTCCAGATGAGCAAATAAGGCCGTTCCGTCATCAACCAAGTCGTCTTACACCTGTAGAGTGTGATGTCGTTAAGCAGCAGGTTGACGAGTGGTTGCACGAAGGCATAGTGCGTAAATCCTCATCCAATTTGGAAGAAAAAGGATGAGTTCGGACGCGTAGCCGCTCGTGAAACCCATCGAATAGCCGAGGCACAACAGCAAAAGAAAGCCTAATTGCGCGAGGCCTTTGACATATCCGACATTGACATGTCCTTTGTGGAGGGCAGCAGCTTCGATTGTGAGGAGCTGGACACGCAGCGCGAAAGCCTGGCAGGCGCAGCTGCAGCAGCTGGCAAAGACAAGGAGATGTCCAAACGATATGCGCTGTTGCGTACGCCATCACGTTAACGCGAGGATGTTGCAACTGGAGCTGCAAAGTCAATGCGCTGGCTAACAGTGGAGACGAGTGCCAGCAGTGTCCAGGTCGGACAAAGAGAAGAAAAAGAAACGTGCCAGGGATAGCTCGGCTAGACCGGAGCGCCACAAAGATAAAAAGAAAAAGTCTAAGAAACACAAGAAAGAGAGAAAGAAAGACAAAAAGGATGAAAAAACGAGAGAAAAAGCTGGCTCCACGGACTCGGCATGTTCCAAATCACCCGCTCGCAAGATAAGAACTCGCGTCTCAATGACTCCACGACGGACAGTCGCAAGGAGAAGCGTGACAAATCCAAGGAGCGACAGCGTTCAAGTGCATAGAGCCAATATCGGAGAGCTGTTGTCGTCTGGGTCAGACGACAGTGATCAGGATGACTGAATTTAACAAAGAGTAGTAGTACAACGAGGTGGCAACACCATAGCAGAGTTGTACACAACGAAGAAGTGCAGTAGTGGCAGTAGTAACCAATAGTCAGAAGAAAAAGAAGAAGTCAAGTTTTCAAGTTGTGAAGTTAAATTAAGTTGAAGCGGACAGAAGTTGTAAAAGTTGCAGAGGCCGACAGAGACGATAAGCTGAAGTCAACGTTAAGAAAGCTGAAAGCCGAGATTATAATTACAAAAACCTAATCTAATACTAGAGGGATGGATTAACTTCGGCCATGCCGAAGTTTGGTAATGCCCTTGCAATTGCAAAGGATATAAATACAGTTTTTTCTGATTTGCCACGCCCATAACAATTGGATATATATAATTTTTAGGAAATATATTAAGCAGAGCAACAGTAACCTATATTTAAAATTTTGAAGCTGTACCTATAAGACTTTGGAAAATATTGTTTTCTCCGATTTGCCACGCCCCCAAGAAGCGGATATATATAATTTTTCATAATTTTGTCGAAAAGGTGTCTTCTTGTCAATTTTTGGAACTCTAGGTGTAAAATTGTAGAAGATATAGTTTTTTCCGATTTGCTCCGCCCCTAATGGGCGTAGATATATATTCTTTATCTTTTTTTCTAGGGGTGTGTTCACGTTAGCAACGCCCAGTGGATCAGCCAGATCAGCTGAGCTGAGCTTTCGCCTGAGCGAGCTTTTCGGCTCCCTCAGAGAGTGAGCTTGCGTAAGCAACGCAAGTTTCAGCAGCCAGATCAGCTGAGCTGAGCTTACGCCTGAAAGAGCTTTCCGTCTCCCTCAGAGAGTGAGCTTACGTTAGCAACGCAAGCTTGCGCTCAGTTCCACTGCAATGCGAGCACTTCACTTCTTTTTGAGACACGCAACTCATCGCATTCCCTTTTTTTTGTGTAAAAACTATCAACATCTTGAAAACGAAGAATATATACAATAGCAAGTGCTGTTAATTTAACCCCACGTTTTTTTTATTTCACTATTAAAACAAAATATCCCGATTGCGTTGCCGCCCCGCCACAAACATTGGTCCTTCGAGCCGGATAAAAAATTTTGTTAAAATCTACTCGCCCAGCTACGCATCGGTTTACAACGTAACCCAAGCTTGATAAGTACATTCCTAAAGATTTATGTGTATATGTGTGCATATGTGGATATCTTAATCCAATTGTCCCAAACCGTGCCATTTTCCGAGCACCTTCCAATTTCTACCTAGTTGGTTTGCGTGGCAATTGCAGCATATACATACATATATACACATAAACGGTACACGCCATCCTATATGTCTGCCTATGTACATATGTAAATCAGTGCAATCACTCCAGCCGCCATTAGAGTTCAGCCTCTCTTGAGTTTTTTCGGCGATTGCACTTTGATCCACATATCCGTACTTAGCGCTCTCCCAAATATATATATGTGCATAATTGTGAGTTGCCACTCTTCAGTAATTTGACTCCAGCCTCTCTCTCTCTCTGAGCGGCATTTTTTCTGGCTGGCAACACTCCACTTGTATGCACATACATATATGTTTATGTATATTAATTGCTGCCAACTATTATCCGTGTTATTTGTATATTTAATTTAAACAAAAAAATAGTTGGCACTGTCCATTTATGCTTAATGTTGTCTGAATGTTAAATCCCTAATAAACATTCAATTCCAAAACCAAATTATAAAATACAACATTAGATACACACACATACATACATACATATGTGCATAACTCCATGCACCCTACCTCACAGTCAATAGGGAATATTGGCTTTGCTAAAATTGGACACTTGGCAAATAATAAATAAAAAAAAAAAATAAATTTCTTTTATTTATTAATTTTTTAAATTGAATAAAATATATAATTATTTCGGGTCCATCCACTATTATAAAAAAAAAAATAAATAAAACCAATTCAATACAAATATTATTTAAAAAAATAAAAACAATAATAAAATAAAATAAAACAGGTTATTGTTATTTATTCAAAAAAAAAAGGAAAAAAAAAAATTATTTTTATTTATATATATAATAATTTATAATTATTAATCCACTCATTAACTTGTTTCTGTGTTTGTTCAATATTGTCTTAAGTGCAAATTCAGCACTCTTTAAAAGGCTTCAGTCTCCAGACTCCACTAGTGTCGTTATCAGCATACCCGCATCCGCACGGGGATTAATTGCTGTATTAGCGTATTATGCCAATTAGGGGTGAAGAAAAACCTAAAGGTTTGTCACTCCCAGTCCCAAGCAAGACTCCCTCGTCTCTACTTCCGAATCCAGGGTCCAGAGTCAGAGCTTCATCTGCATCCCCAACTTTCGGTCACAAGCCTGTGGCCCTCAAGCCTTCCCCTCGCATCACGCCATCCGGTCCTGTAGTCGCGCCATCTGGACGATGTCACATTCCGCCCGTTCCCGAAATCTCCCAATTTCGGCTTCTAAAAGACTCTTACGGTCCTCAGTGCAGCAGCACTTTCAAGCTTCAAAGATGTCTTTAGCGGAATTTATTGCAACATCCGACAAATTTAGCCAGTTAGAAGCTAGGCTGGGTTCAGAGGCGAGTGAAGAAGCTTCTCTTCATGTCTTGAAGATTCATCTTGACCATGTCAAGACCTTGTGGGCCAAGGTGGAAGAGGAGTGTGATCGTTGCACAAAACTTCTCTTAGCCAGCGATCAGGAAGATAGCAGGGGTGATTTGAGCACCGTGCAGGCAAAAATATGATTACTGCTATTCGGTTTATGTAAGGTGGGCAGCACACTTCGGAGAGCGCATCGAACAGCTCTCGGCTGCCCCGGTCTTGCCTCCAATTCCTCAACCCTCCACTCCACGAGGCTGCCATCTCCCACCCTGTGACATAGAAACGTTCACGGGTGATTACTTAAAATGGCCCACCTTCAGGGACTTGTTCACAGCGATGTATGTCCAGAATCCTCGCCTTACTCCTGTTGAACGGTTGTTTCACCTTATCAAAAACGAGTGGTGAAGCAAGGGCAACAGTTTCCAAGTCCCCCCTCACAGATGAGGGTTTCCAATCCGCCTGGGTCAACTTAACAGCACACTTTGAGAACAAGCGGCTGTTAGTGAACAGTCAGCTGAAGATCCTATTCAGCCTGACCTCCATGCTCCAAGAGACGGGAGCAGCCCTCAAGGATCTGCAAAGCACCATTCAAGGGTGTTTGACCGCTCTAGAGCATTCCGATGTGAATACGGAGAATTGGGATGCAATTCTCGTATTCATCTGTTCGTCGAAACTCCCTAAACTAACTCTGTCCCTCTGGGAGCAATCCATTAGTAGTAGGACAGAGTTACCTTCATGGGAGTTGATGAACAGATTCCTGGTCGATAGACATCGAACGCTAGAGGCCATTGAAGACCTCAAGCCCCCTCCAAATCTGCCCACCCAGTCTCGCGTCGTTAAAAAGGACACGCCGACGACTAGGGTCCACACTTTTGAAACCAAAGTCAGCGTTAGCCAGCAAGGCTGCAAGCTGTGTTCTAAAGAGAACCACCCAATCCGGTTATGCCCTCGCTTTCTGAACATGTCAGTCAGCGAGAGAATCTCAAAAATCAAACAGCAACGACTATGTCTGAACTGTTTTGCCCGAGGGCACCAACTCAAAGATTGCACGAGTGCTCACAATTGCTACAAGTGCAAGGGACGTCACAACACGCTTCTCCATCGAGACGTCCCCTCCTCATCGCCCTCTTCCATTACGGACGAAAGTTCCCCCATTATACAGTCCACCCCTTCAACCTCGACTGCGCACGTGCAAAACTATTTTGCCTCCAATAATCGAGGCGTCCTATTAGGAACCGCCATAGTCTATATCTCCCATTTGGGGGCAGACTTTCCGGCACGTGCTTTGATCGACCCCGGATCGGAAGCATCGTTCATTTTCGAACGTATGTTTCATATAATCAACCCGCCTTTCCGTGTAATATCAGCCCAAGTAACTGGACTCAATCAAACGATCGCTGCCCAGTCCCAAAAGTTGTGCCATCTTCGGCTCACATCACCTACTAACCCTAGGCTGCAGGTTGAGACCTCGGCCTTTGTACTCCCAAACCTATCAGGCAATCTCCCGTCGTATTCAATCCAACGAGACCGACTGAGAGATTTGCCTAATATGCCATTGGCCGACTCCCATTTCCACCAAAGTTCGCAAATAGACGTCCTAATTGGACCGGATATCCTTCCGTCTATCCTCCTGGGGGGCGTCAAAGCGAACATATGCGGCACACTTCTTGGGCAAGAGACCATCTTCGGCTGGATCCTCACGGGCTCCCTTTCCATGGGTAGCGCAAAAGCAGTATCGGCTTTTTCGACGCGAGTCTCCATTAATCCGAATATGACTTTCGATAAACTACTCACAAAGTTTTGGGAGGTGGAAGATATCCCAGTCAAACTGGTTAAAGAGGAGGATCAAGTTTGCGAGAAACTGTTCATCCAAACGACCAGAAGGGATCCATCGGGCAAATATATCATGTCACTGCCTTTCAAGACCCCCCGGCATATAGATCTAGGGCATTCCAGATCCATGGCCGTAGCTCAATTCCTCAAAAACGAGCAACGGCTGAAAAGGAATCTCCCTCTAAAGGAACAGTATGGTACTATGCTCCGAGAGTATCTCGATCTGGGACACATGGTTCCGGTTCCGCGAGATAATCGCCCAAATTTCTACCTACCGCACCATGCTGTGTTCAAGCCAGACAGCGTGACCACTAAGGTCCGCGTGGTGTTCAACGCCTCCAGCTCATCAGCAAACGGAAACAGTCTCAATGACGTGTTGCACTGTGGGCCCACTCTCCAATCTGACCTCACCAGGCAGATCCTCAACTGGCGTTTCTTCCGTTATGTCTTCAATGCGGACATTACGAAAATGTATCGACAAATCCTGGTCGATCCCAAGTTCACCCCATTCCAGCGTATACTCTATCGAGATAGCAACGGTGAGCTCTGTGATTATGAGCTCAAGACCGTTACGTTTGGAGTGAACTGTGCCCCGTTCCTTGCCATTCGAGTGCTATTGCAGTTGGCTCAGGACATAGAAAAGTCCTTTCCTTTGGCAAGCGACATTCTACGCACGTCGATGTACGTGGATAATGTCCTTGCCGGGGCACATTCCAAGGAACATGCCATTCTGGCTATTCGACAGCTTCGAGGTGCTCTCGAATCGGCTGGCTTTCCTTTACGAAAGTGGACTTCTAACCACAAAGGTGTCCTAATGGGGATTCCGCGAGATCATCGGCTGCACGCTGATTTCTTAGAGCTAGATGACGCAAGCACCACCAAGACTTTGGGCGTGCGTTGGAAGGCCATGTCCGACGAATTCTGTTTTTCGACCACGTTTGTCAGCATCCAAGCGGCGTACACCAAGCGGGAGGTGCTAGCCCAGATTGCTAGATTGTTTGACCCGGCAGGCTGCCTGGCCCCATTTGTAGTTCGAGCCAAGATTTTCATGCAGCAACTTTGGCTGAATGAACTTGGCTGGAATGATCCACTGTCCTGTGAGCTGCTCAAATCCTGGCAAACGTTCCTCCACGACTACCCGGGTCTGGAGAAGATACGGGTACCTCGGTGGTTGGGAACCACCCCTTAAGCGCGTTGGCAACTTCATGGATTTTGCGATGCGTCCCAGAAGACCTATGGGGCAGCACTCTATGTGCGTGTTGAAATGCACCAGGCCGTAACTGTCCACCTTCTCACCGCTAAGACAAGGGTGGCTCCGGTAAAAACCTTGTCGTTGCCTCGCCTCGAATTATGCGGAGCGGCACTCCTCGCCGACTTGTGCGCCAGTATAGGCCCATCTTTCCCGATCCCAAGTTGCGACAGTTATTACTGGACCGACTCCACCATCGTTCTCGCCTGGCTTAGCAAGCCCCCATGCAAATGGACGACCTTTGTTGCCAATCGGGTGACTGGCATTGGTAAGTCCACAAGAGTCGAACGATGGGCTCATGTGCGATCCGAGTGTAACCCCGCCGATCTGGCGAGTCGCGGGGTCTCGTCGGACGAACTCCTCAAGAGCCACCTGTGGTGGCATGGTCCCGAATGGCTTCAGCAACCTCCAGAATCTTGGCCAGTTTCCAACGAACTAGTGCATGACACTGACGTGGAACAACGGCCCCCCAAATGCCACGCTACCCGCCTCCAAGTCGAAGATCATATCGCCCGATTTTCAGATTTGGGGAGGGCATTAAGAGTCACTGCATATATGCAACGTTTTATACAACGCTGCCGTAAGATCGACTGCCAATTTGCTAAGAGCTTGAGCCGGGCTGAAATAGAGACAGCACAGAAGCGGGTCTTCCCCTCCCCCTATGTAATGTGCGATCTGTTTAAAACCGCAGTGTTGTCTTGTGTCGTCAACCACTACGTCCTGGTGTCCAGGTCCTGTCTATGTATTAACATCTCCCATTAACGTTGCCAATAATCTAATGCAAGTTTTCTTCTATCCGTATCCAGAGATTATGGCTCCCAAGCGTCATTCGACAACAAGTCGTCGGCAGGTGGCCAAAATTGGGGCATTCCGTTGTCGGGTCTGCCGGGGCGTCCACGCCCTGAGAAAATGCCAACGCTTCATCGCGTTATCTGCGGAAAAGCGGCTTCGGGCAGTATTAATCAATAAGTACTGCCCGAACTGCCTGGCGCACCAACACTCCAGCCGATCCTGTCGGAGCGGAGACCGGTGTCGCACGTGTGGAGGCAAGCACCACACGCTGCTCCATCTTCAAGAGAAACGAAGGAGTGGCTCCCCCACAACGCACCCCCAACGCAAACAGCGCCGAATGCCCGCCCCCAGGTCATCGGTCGAGGATCCGAGGCCAGCATCTCCGCCCGTCCAAGCTAGTTCCGCAGATCCGCCGTCTCTGTCGTCGTTGCTGCAACACCGCGTGACGACATTGCTGCCCACTGCACTAGTCTTGGTGGACAATGGGCAAAGGACGTACCATGCACATCCACTCCGTAAATGACCCAAGTTTTCGGAAGGAGGTCATCGCATCAGTGGAAGAGGACCTGCGAATTCGGACGCCGCAACGAGAAGTTCCTTCATCCCTGAAGGACGGGTTCCGCCACCTGAGGTTAGCCGACCCCGAGTTCGGCAGGCCCGCATCCGTATCCTTACTATTGGGTGCCGAAATGTACGCCGCAGTCCTCCAACAAGGTTGCCTCCCCAGTCAGGACGGCGGTCCCGTGGCCCAAAGCACAACTTTTGGATGGGTGCTTTCGGGGACGACGCGAAACTGAGGGCGGCTAAGGATTCCTCCATTGCAAGATATTGCAAGGGGGCGGAATGTTCACGTCAGCAACGCCCAGTGGATCAGCCAGATCAGCTGAGCTGAGCTTTCGCCTGAAAGAGCTTTCCGTCTCCCTCAGAGAGTGAGCTTGCGTTAGCAACGCAAGCTTGCGCTCAGTTCCACTGCAATGCGAGCACTTCACTTCTTTTTGAGACACGCAACTCATCGCATTCCCTTTTTTTTGTGTAAAAACTATCAACATCTTGAAAACGAAGAATATATACAATAGCAAGTGCTGTGAATTTAACCCCACGTTTTTTTATTTCACTATTAAGACCAAATATCCCGATTGCGTTGCCGCCCCGCCACAAACAGGGTGGTTGATACAAATATATGTTTTAAGTTTCAAGTCTCTGGCTTTAAAGTATTGAAAGACTTATGTTAAGCACTATATAGACTTTCCCGATTTGCCACGCTCCAAGTAGGCGTGGAAATATAACTTTTTGATCAATCTGAAGGGGAGGTCAAAAGCATGTTATTTTATAAAGTTGGATGCTCTAGCTTTTAAACTGTAGAAGATATAGTTTTACCCGATTTGCCACGCCCGTAGCTAAATAATAGGAGATTGCGTTAATCCAGACAGACGGACAGACAGACAGACAGACAGACGGACAGACGCATATGGATATATCAACTCAGCTCGTCTTGCTGATTAAGAATATATATACTTTATATGGTCGGAGATGCTTCCTTCTCTGCGTTGCAAACTTCTGACCAAAATTAATATACCCTTTTTGCAAGGGTATAATAATATAATCATAATTAATATATATAAGGGACACATAATAACTATCCCACACACATTTATATACATATACATATTTTTTTGGGCTGGTTGGCAAGTGTCATGCGCATGTGTCTGATCGTGCAAGATCGTGCCGACCGACACCAAACTCATTTAGGGGGTGTCTTATTTCTTCTTATCTTTGCTTACATTTTCCAAAGTGTGGATAGAGAGGGGGGTTAGTTTAGACAGGAGTTTTAGGGGAATTAATATTTCATATACATACAGAAATACATTCATATATACTTACATACTACATACATATTACATACATACATAATTCATAATTCTTGAGTATGTTTTGGGAAATGAAGAGTATTTTCTTGCTTTCTTCTAGGAGGTGACAATGATGAATATCGCCTCGCTAATTCCAAAACCAATTCTGGGTAATCGTTGTATATATGGTTTATGTGTCAAGTGTCAAGTAACATGCGTACGTGTTTGATCTCTCCGTCAACACACATTGATTTCTATGTGGATGTTGGTGTTCTCCAGAGACGTAAATGTCAATATCGTGAGAACTGGGTCAAGTGGAATATATTTTGGAAACTAAATGAGTGAGAGATTTTTATGTTTTAGCGTTTATTGCATTTCAAAGTGTTGTCAAATAATGTGATGGAAATTACCGTGTGTAAAATAAGGTCAGGCTGAGATTAAAACTTCGAGATCAGTGGAGGAGACAATGTCATTGAACTCTCCTTAAATTTCCTGTATATATATATGTATATGTATATATATATATATATATATATATATTTTTTTTTTTTTTTTCGAATGTGAAGCGCCTACATACTCCATTCTCTCACAGAAATATGTCATTTGCATAGTTTCGTTCAATTTTTATATGCTAAGCGAAATCGTATTTATATAAGAGCCGAAAGTTAGCAGTAGTATCACGAGGAAAGAGGCAGACAATAACGTTATTATCATCATCATTATCATGGGACGAGAATCATGAGAATGATCCGCTCTTAACGGAAGGTAAATCGTTTAATTTTGCCATAAATAATAATTTATGGAAATAAATGATTTAAGATTAGAACATCTTAACAATGAAGAAAGAACAAAACAAACTAACACTCGTTTCGAGTTTAATGACATTAAGTACAGAGAAAGAGAAAGTTTGACTTTTAACAGTACAATGAAGTATGCCATTAAATCGAACTACGAAGATGCAATTTGTGAGAGTCCTTACAAAGCATACGACAAAGAAGTCGAAAAACAAATAAAAGAAAGGATTGAACAAGGAACTATCAGAAAATCAAATACACCTTATTGCCCTCCTCTTTGGATTGTGCCAAAGAAGAGTGATGCATCAGGTAAACAAAAATTCTGTATAGTCATTGACTATTGAAACTTTAATGAAATTACAATCGACGATAAATATCCTATTTCAGTCATGGATGAAATATTACACAAACTTGCAAAATGTCAATACTTCACTGCCATTGATTTGGAAAAAGGCTTTCATCAGATTCAAATGGATCCGCAAAGTATACCAAAAACAGCGTTTTCAATTAAAAACGGAAATTTCGAATATACTCGAATGACATTTTGTCTGAAAAACTCTCCTGCAACGTTTCAACGTTGTATGAAAAATCTATTAGAAGATCTCATCTATAAAGAGTGTTTAGTATACATTGATGATAAAATTGTATTGCAGAAAGTTTGTTCATACATTTGCACACATTGTAAAACCAATGAATTTACATTAAACAAGTAAGAAAGCTCTAGTCGGGTCTGCCCGACTACGAGACCCCCTGAACCAAGTCCGAGCTGATGTTTTAAACAACCTAGCATACATCTTTTATCTATACATATTACCCTCTGCACGTATATACACATGCACACATGCCCACATATACACATGCACACATATATGTTAAAAGTTATTGTTTATAATATATGAACGGAAGTTTATTGAGTAAGAAACTGATTAATCGTAACAATGTGTGTATGTATAAACTAGCGATCTTTCCAAAGCCGCGCACAAGAGAGAAGTGAGATATTCAACATGAATGCAAACACACCACACTTCGTGGTGAAACTATAAACATATGTTGTGTTGTCAGGGCTGCATAAACAATCTTTAACACTCCTCCTCAACACAATCTATGTCTTACCAAATAAGAAAATTACATTACAGGATTTTTTAAGCCTAAGGCGGATACAAATTTATAATGCTTAACTCTAGTTAAATTCTTTGTTAGTACATCCGCAGTCATCTCATCGGTAGGTACATATGATAAATCGATGACGCCTTCCTTGAGCACCTCTCGTACATGATGTACCTTAACATCTATGTGTTTTGTACGAGCATGAAACATTGGGTTCCTTGCCAACTGCTGAGCACCAATGTTATCGCCATAAATTTGCATCGCTGCATCAGATGCCATCAGTCCTAAACTTATAAGTAGATTTTGCAGATACGCCGCTTCTTTTGCTGCTGATGACCAGGCTATGTATTCAGCCTCCATACTGCTGAGCGCTACAGTAGCTTGCTTTTTGGATTCCCAAGAGAATGCTCCTCCTGCCAAAGTGCATACGAATCCAGTAAATGACTTTCGATTAGTCATGTCACTTGCCCAATCAGCGTCAACAAAAATCTCCACAGCCTTGCCTGTTCGGGTGTAGCATATCTCCAGATCTATAGTCTTGGCCAAATATCTGAGAATATGCTTTGCTGCCGCTTCATGTTCGGAATGGGGATCAATACTGCACTGTGCTAACTTGTTGACCGAATGAGCAATATCTGGTCGAGTCATCACTGCAATATAAGATAATTCGCCAATTAGTTTTTGGTACAACGTACGATCAACCCTGCGGCAATCTTTATGTGCGCATGCCACCTGATAACCAGGTTCCAATGGTGTAGATGTCTGTCGGCAATCGTTCATGTTCGTTCATGGCTTAGCACTTCTTTAATGTATTTGCGCTGACTGATTGAAATTGGTCCAGTGTCACCGTCTCGATGTACTTCTATACCTAAGAAGTAGTTCATACGCCCATTATCAACAACGTTGTATTCCGCTGAGATTTTTGCTTTGATGTCTTCTACATCATTTTTATGTTTGCATGCCACAATGATGTCATCGACGTAGACTGCAATGAGACTCATGTCCTTTCCCGGTTTGCTATATAAACATGGTTCATTGATGGTTGGCATAAAACCCATACGACGTAGTGTTGCATCCAGTGTTGTGTTCCACACTCGGCCTGATTGCTTAAGACCGTAAATGCTCTTCTTAAGTTTTAGTACGTGATTGAGATGATCTGCACTGACGAAACCTTCAGGCTGGCGCATGAAAACCTCCTCCTCCAACTCGCCATTCAAGTAAGCTGTGACAACGTCGACATGGTGTAGATGAAGACCATACTCCACTGCTAGTGCTATTATAATCCTTGTTGTAGCATGACGAAGAACAGGTGCAAAGGTTTCCTTGTAGTCAATCCCATAGCGCTGACTGCAGCCTTTTGCCACCAAGCGTGATTTAAGCCTGTTCACGCCACCATCCGGATTTGATTTTACTGCGTAAACCCATTTGCATCCGATTGGTTTCTTTTCTTCTGGCAACTCTGTTAGTTCCCAAGATCCATTTTCTACCAGGGATTTGTACTCCTCCTTCATGGATGTCATCTAAAGTTCGCCTTCTTTCGATTGCACAGCCTCGGCGAAACTTTCTGGTGTCTTAACCGTTGCTGCAAAGATGGCATTTAGAGTATTAAATATTTTTCGCGGTCTACCTGGTTTTCCAGTTCTGAGTATGCTTGGACGACCTGGCCCTCTTTTACTTTCTTGTATCGGCGAATTCTCTTGCAGACTATTGTTTTCATCCAGCTCTTCAAGCTCTTCTGGGTCACTCTGAGCTATTTCTTGTTCAGATTCAGATTCGCTTTCGTCTTCGGGGGCCATCGGAGTCATTTCGCAGGAAACTGTCTTTTTACCTGCCCAGATTTCATATGGAGTAACTCCTTTTACTGCATTGGTTGCCACCCTATTACGCAAATAAGCTGCTGTATGTATAGCCTCTGCCCAGAATGACTCATTCAAACCAGCGTGTACTATCATACTCCTAGCCATTTCAATTAAAGTCCTATTTGCCCTTTCTGCAACTCCGTTTTGTTGCGGTGTGTGTGGCACAGTTAAATTTCGCTTAATTCCTGCTTCATTCAAATAAGCATCGAAATCTTTCGACAAATATTCGCCACCATTATCTGTGCGCAATATTTTTATTTTTCTGCCAGTTTGCCGCTCAACTTGGCTTTTGAATGTTTTAAATGCACCAAAAACTTCATCCTTAGTTTTTAACAAATTCACCGAAACATACCTAGAGCAGTCATCTATGAATGTGACAAAGTACCGGCTACCTCCAAAAGATTTCTTCGGCATTGGACCACAAACATCACTATGAATTACGTCTAGAATATTATTTGCTCTACTTTCAGTTACTTTTGGAAACGGCTGTACACAAATTTTGCTTTTTGCACAAGTGATACAGATTTGGCTTGGTTTCTGCATATTGTTTAGCCCTTTTACCATACCTTTATTTGCCATTTCTTTTAAAGCGTCAAAATGTATATGTCCGAATCTATTGTGCCATTTAAATGCTTCCGATTCAGCCTTAACAATACTCATACATTTTTCTTGGATGTCTTTTGCCATAAACAATCCGTTCACCAGCTTAGCTTTAAGAATTAAATCTTTGCCGTCCCAAATCGTTGCATTTCCATTTTTAAAAACAACAGTTTTTCCCTGTCTAATAACTTTTCCCACAGATATAAAGTTATTCTTCAAGCTTGGAACAAATATCACTTCTTTTAACAGCACCCATCCGCAATCAAACTTAACTTTGACATTACCACGGCCTTCAGCTGTAATGAATTTGTCACCTGCTAACAAAATCTTCTGCTTTTCCTCACTATATGTTGTGAAAAGCTCCCTGTCATAGCATAGATGTGCCGTAGCACCGCTATCTATGCACCAGACATTTGGTGTACACCCCGATTCCGTTAAATTCAAAACTGTCATTGAGTTTTCGGACTTTAGACTTTCGTCTATGCAGACCATAGTACTCAGATTCTTTTCCGGCTTATTTTCGTTTTGCAGTTTCTCTTTAACTCGACATTCTGCCTTGAAATGCCCTTCTTTTCCGCAGTTATAGCACTTCTTTCCTTTCTTGAAGTTTTTCTTTTCATTTGTCCTATCTTGGCTGCTTAACACTTTAACACTGCTTTCATTTTCATTACTAACACTTGCTTCTTGTCTGCCTGCTTCTTCAGTGATTTTTATCTTTAATGCGTTAATATGTGGCAAACAATCACGTGACTCTATAGCAACAACAAAGCTTTCAAAAGATTTTGGCAGTCCGTTAAGCAACACAACAGTTTTCATTTCTTCTGGAACAGCTATATTCACTTCAGCTAAACCTTCTTCTAGGACTTGAAACTTGTGTAAATATTCTTTAACACTCATGTCCTCTGACATTCGAATAGACAGCATTTGCTTTATTAGTAGCACTAATCTAGCAGGTCCACTTGGCTTGTGGATTTCTTTAAGTTTTTGCCATGCCTGCAGTGACGATTCACAATTTTTAATATTGTTTAACTCCGTCGGCTTTACACAAAGTAATATTGAAGCCAACGCCTTTTGGTCTTTTGCCTCAAAAGTAGCACGCTGCTCAATACTGGCATTCTCACCTAACACCACTTTACCACACACTACTGGCCACAAATCGTGTTGTATCAAAACACTTTTCATTAACACTTCCCATGTGCTAAAATTGTTTTCGTCCAGTTTTTCTATCTTGAAATTCATATTGGCACTTTAATCCGTTTTTCAGTTGTCTTTCTATTTAAATGAAATTCTGATCCGGTGGAACAATTTTAGTTGGGACTATATACCCGGCTATGGTTCAACTCACAGCCAAATTTCTGATCAAAAATCTCATTTAAACAATTCGCAGGAAAATTTTTTTCAGTGTCTCTAACGGAACACACATTCCAGTATGTATGTGGCGCCAAATTTCTGTCGCGACACGAAACCGAAATTTTTTCTTGTCTCTTTTCTCTTGTTGTTCTTGTATTTAATTTCTGTACACTACTTGTTCACATAAGAACCCGGCACATTTTTGACGCAACTAAAACATTATTTTGCACAAAGCTATAACTTTAGGCTTGCCGCCAACCACTATTTCACAATAATAGCACTTAATTAAATACTTGTCTTTTTATTCTTTACACCTTGACCTTTGGGCCTTTACTTTTTATAATCAATTCTCTCAACAACTTCCGACCTGAATTTTTAGGTCCTGGGCCCATAACCTGTTAAAAGTTATTGTTTATAATATATGAACGGAAGTTTACTGAGTAAGAAACTGATTAATCGTAACAATGTGTGTATGTATAAACTAGCGATCTTTCCAAAGCCGCGCACAAGAGAGAAGTGAGATATTCAACATGAATGCAAACACACCACACTTCGTGGTGAAACTATAAACATATGTTGTGTTGTCAGGGCTGCATAAACAATCTTTATATCAATCACATATACACATGCACACATATACACATGCACACATATACACATGCACACATATACACATGCACACATTTGTATACACATGCACACATATATACATGCGCACATTTGTATACACATGCGCACATTTGTATACACATGCACACATTTGTATACACATGCACATATATACCATGCACACAGAAGCACGCTCGCCGATTACTGCGTAGTTGATTTGAATGTATATGTGCACACGTACAGGCTGCTGCCGCGTGCTTTTACAATTCACTGAATGTTTCCTTTAATAACTTCTGTGTTACTTAACGGATTTGAATGCAATATTCTGCATTGAATGCTATAAATTTATTGAAACTACGGTTTTCGCTAAAAAATTTGAAAAAAATAAATTGTGGCTTTGATCATTTTTTTTTTTAATAATTTTTTTTTGTGAAATGTGGAGCTGGTATCCAAAATATAAAAAAATAGAAAATGTATTTTCTTTACAAAAAGCTAAAAGCTGTAGCTAAAAATATGTAAAAGATAAAGTCAAAAAACTGAATCTTGATAATGTTTTTAATCAATATCATTGAAACGGAAAATTTATCGCATATCTAAAGCAAACTCGATATGCGCACTGTATGCACAGACCATTATGCAAAATTTGAACTCTCTAGCTCTTATATGTTCTGAGATCGACGCGTTCATACATACGGACAAAAAGGACGGACAGACGGACGGACAGACAGACGGACAGGGCCAAATCAACTCAGCTCGTCGCCTTCTGCCTGTTACATACTTTTTGCAAAACCATTATACCCTGATTTCCCATTTTCAATGGGTTCAGGGTATAAAAATAAGCAACAATTAATATTAATGAAAGATTTTATATGTCAGCCATTGAAAAATACAAAATACTTATTACGTCGGATGCAATACAAATTTATCCGAATTTCGAGAAAACAATTTTACTTACAACGAATGCCAGTAATATAGGAATTGGAGCTGTACTGTCACAAAATCTAAAACTAATTCTTATGCAAGTAGAAAATTAAATTAACATGAAATAAATTATTGCTCTATTGAAAAATATTTTTTATTATTATTATTTATAACTAGCTTAAAGTTTTAAACTTAGGAACTAGTGGTAGTTAAGGATGGCTGCCGTAGCCTTCAGCTATTAATAATTGTATGTGTACATTATATATATACTATTTACATTTTTGGTTAGTTCGGCGTATTGTATGAGTCTATTTTATATTGTTGGCTTTATATTTTGTTGTATAGGTTTGTTTTTTTTAGGAAGTCTATTATGATTTTAATGTTGTTTATGGATGGGTCTGTGA
>JAWNOY010000334.1:0-14986 GCA_035045545.1 Drosophila gaucha
ATATTGGCTACTTTAAATGTCTACTTTATCCTCATTAAGGACGTTAGCCGCAGTAATGCTGTAGGTGGAGCTGTGCTAGCGCAAGCAAATTGATTTATTATTTCTAACATTCATAACTTCAAAATTCTTATAATTGAGAAATAATTTGTCAGTTCTACAACCTCTTCTATTAAAATTCGTAAGTTCTGACCTAACTATGGTTGTAAAACCTTCTTGACCTTCTTTTAATGCCAGCACAGATACTTGGGAAGGCCACCTCCTCAGAATCACAATCTTCGATCATGTCTAATGGTCTCTGGCCTTCTCCAGGAGCTATTACTATTCTTTGCAGGGACATTTTCTAACAAAGTTTCCTGGACTACTGGATTGATATTTTCTCATTCTTCCTTAATATCTAGCTCGTTTGTTGAAGCTCTTTCTACTAATTCTGTTACTATGTCTCTATCTTCAGCTGATGCAAAGAAGGGAACTTCGTCAGACGAAAAGGAAGCCAGCCACTGTTCTTTTACAGTAACCTGGTGCTTCCTATAAAACTCTGATTTGACTAAAAATCTTATTGCATCAGAGACTTTTGATGGCCTAATAGTTTCAGTCATGAAATCATGACTATATTTCATTCTATGTTTTAAATAAACCGAAACTACCGCAGCTTCGCTAAACGCTCTTGGAAGAGACATTACAACATTGACAACTGCTCTTTTTTTGGCATTTCGACGGCCATATCCTAAAGACTTAATTATCATAAAAAGAAGGTGTAGGGGAATAAGCCTTTCCTCTCGCGGCGTTAAGCCCTTTAAGCAATCTGGAAGATCAGGAAAGTCTAAGCCATTTATTATTGAAGTTTTTGGCTTTTTTCCAAGCCTGTCAATGCTACGAGTACATGTTTTGCAGAAGCTATATTTATTATTCGATGATGGAAATAAAGAAGATAGATATAAAATATCTGAAGAATCATCTGCACTACTCTTGCTTTCGACAGTCTTGCGGGAAATTCTTTCTACTTGGTGTGGAAACCACAAATTTTTACAACTGACATATTTTCATGAAATGAATTCGCACGTTCTAACCTGTTCCTGGTTGTATTACGCCTTTTCTTAGCTGTTCTATTGTCTCTATTATTCCTAAACTGACTAACTCGCTGTGCAAGACTTTTGTTTGCGTCAAAAACCTCATATCGTGATTAAAAACGAGCATTTCGCCTTGCACTTGTATTTCATGCTTGCTCAACTATCCTACAAACCGGATCGTCCCTAACCTGAGTTCTTTGACTCCAATCTTTGGGTCTTTCTAATAGGCGTTGTTCAAAGTCGTGTCTATGGCGAGATCGCCGATTTGTGTCTCGTCTTTGTTCGTCTGCCCTATAAACTGAATCTTGTCTGCGTCTCGATCAACGCCACTATTACCCAATAGCTCCTGTTGTCTAACAGGAAAATGGGCTCGTCTATTGACGTGGTCTATTGTGTTCTGTCGGTGTTCGTCTACCCTATAAACTGGGTCTTGTCTGCTCAGTATTATAAGTCCTGTCTACGTGTTGATCGACTTAAAGTGTCTGCTACTTGTTCTAACTGCATAGTCTGAGGGTAAATTGGAACGTAGAAGGGTATTATAGGTTTGATCAGAAATTCTATTTGAAGTGTTATTCCTGCGAACTTGGTTTCGTTGCATATTTCTACTTCTCTCGCTTTGGCTAAATTCTTTATTTTCCCTACGGAAAATTATTTTTTTATTAGACTAAAGCACTAGCATTAGACTACAGAAGCCAATTCAAAACAACTCTTCTGGGCGACTCCACTAGCTGGCACCATGAGTGTGGCAGATGGAGAAGCCATCAGCGGCCATTTCATGGCAATCTCCAGCAAAGTGGCTGACTCCTTCGGCAAAGAAGAAGCGAACGTCCCCTCTAAGAAATAGGAAAAAGGAACCAATCGCTTTTTTAAAAACATCGTTGCAGAAATGGATTATTCTGGCTCGTCAGAAACATCCTAAACGGAGACGGAAGAGATCGCAAAACTTAAAAAAAAACAGAACCAACAGGAGTAAACAACGTCAACAAGTTCTTCGCGTTGGCAACCTTTATGAAAACGCAAGCGACTTACCGTCTACATCGAGCAGCAAATGAGAACCGCAAGCTGGCCCATCCTAAACCACCACCAATTTTTATATCCTCGGTGGATAACATCACCGAATTACACAAATTTATCAACTAAATCAGTGGGTACGGATGAGTACACCACAAAGGCTGGTAGCGATTATCAGGTGAGAGTGATGTTTTCCTCTATCGACAAATACAGATTGTAAGTTAATGAGTTAGAGAAAAAGAAAGTGGAGTTACCAGATCAAGCAAGAGAGAGCCTACAGAGAAGTCATTAGGAATCTGCACCATACCACTCTACTCAATCACATCGTTGACGAACTTAAAAAGCTTGGACACCACATGCGTCATCTCACTAACGTGAAATATCGGCAGAACAAGGCACCCATGGCCATGTTTTTCATAGACCTTGAACCTGCAAGCAACAACAAGACAATCTTTGATGTCAAGAGGCTCTGTAATGCTGTCATCAGCATTAAGCCCCTCGAAGAGCAAGCGACCTGGTGCAGTGCCACCGATGCCAGATGTTTGGTCACACACAGAGGTACTGCAGAAAAGCAGTAAGATGCGTTAAATGCTCGTAAAATCACCTTTAGCTGAATGTGACAAACTTAAAAGTGCACCTGCAACATGCGCCCACTGTGGAAGTGATCACACTGCATCATTCAAAGGATGCAAGGTCTACCAAGACGCCATCAACATCAGAGACCTCGAAAGGCATACAACAAAACCCAATCCACAAGGAGCCAAACTTCAGCAACCCAACCACACTCAATAGCAAAACAAGGAGCGGACCCACTTATGCTAACGTTACCAAAGACGCTACCCAAGGTCGTTCCTCAGATCCCCCCTCGAACGGGACGAAGGTAAGCTCTGAAATTTGTAGCTTGTACAATTAATCAAACTTATGCAGACTCAGCTCACGCAGATACGCAAATGATGAATACTATTATTGCACACCTATGTAAATAAGTAAGAACGTTGCGGGCGCCACCGACTTTTTGATATTTTGGATACCGGCTCCACATTTCACAAAATCAATTTAAAATAAGTTCAGTTGCAAATAAAGCCACATTTACATTTTTTTTTAATTTTTTAGGTAAAACCGTATTTTTAATAAAATATAAGGACTTATGCTGAAAATTTTATCAAAATCCATTAAGTAACACAAAAGTTATAAAAACAAGTAAGAACGTTGCAGTCGGGCGCCACCGACTGCGTCAGACTCTGTTCCTGTTAAAGGTGAGTAGGCTCAATAAATATGTAGACTGTCCGTCCGTCTGTCCGTATGTTTAAACGCGAGATTATCGAGATTCCTTTTTTGAGCATGTCTTTTACATCAATTTAGCTACAGTCATAAAATTTTACATATAGCTCTCTTAAAATAAAATACTATTTTAGTTTTTATATATTTTGGATACTGGCTCCACATTTCACAAAATCAATTTAATATGAGTTCAGTTGCAAATAAAGCCACATTTACATTTTTTTTAATTTTTTAGGTAAACCCGTATTTTGAACAAAATATAAGGATTTATGCAGAAAGTTTTATCAAAATCCATTAAGTAACATAGAAGTTATAAAAAAATAAAAAAAAAAAACATTTTATTAAATGATAATGGGAATCGAACCTGGGTCACGCGCTTCGCATGCCACCGACTCTACCCACAACACCACGGCGTCTCTTGCGCGACTATGTGCCAAACTAAGTTTGGTGTTTTGATTTGGTTAAACAGACTTGCGTTGTGGTAGTGAAGACCCTGCGTCAATCCCCAGTTAGGTCAACTAGAATTTGATTTACGGAGGCTTACATTATGATTATTATTATTTTTTTTTTTTCATAAATTAAAATTTCATGAACAGTAACCCACATGTCAAATTTGGATGCTCTACGTCTAAGACTGTAGGAGTTACAGTTTTCCCCTATTTGCCACGCCCCAAATGGGCGTAGCTATATATAACATATATTTTTGGGTAGAGGTAGGATACTAGTATATATATTCCAAGTCCCAACTCTTTGATGGAAATATTGCCGAAATTATCACGGTTTTAGTAAAAGATATAGTAATTCCCGATTTGCCACGCCCCCTGTGGGCGTATCGAAAAAGTACTCAAACTTGATCTGACGCGGATACACACGAGTATATACTCCAAATTACAAGTCTCTAGCTTCTATAGTGTCCAAATGCTGCGTGTTCATACAGACAAACGGACAGACGGACAGACAGCAAGACGGACATTGCACAAATCCAATAGACTCTTTTTCCCTTTGGAACAGAGTCTAATAACGTTGATATGATATTAATCAGTGAAACTCATCTCACTAACCTGTCATACTTCAAAATAAATGGATATGACTTAATATATTCCAACCACCCAAGTGGCAATGCTCGAGGTGGAGCAGGAATACTAATAAAGTCAAGTATAAAATACACAGTAACTAGTCCCATAACCCATGAATGGCTGCAAGCCGCGACTTTACAAATTGACCCTGCACATGGTAACGCCACCTAGGCACAGAATCACGACACAAATGTTTCAACAAGTTCTCATGGATCTGGGCCCAAGATTCATCATTGGAGGCGACCTAAATGCTAACTTCTCTTGGTGAGGATCACGGGTCAGCAATCCTAAAGGTATCGCCCTGATGCCATGCATAACGTCGTTGAGCCTGTCGACACTTTCTTCAGGTCAGCCCACATACTGGCCAACAGACACCCAAAAGATACCGGATTTACTAGACTTTACAATATCCAGAGGCATCAATCTAAACAGGTTCCAAATAGAGAACGACTTCAATCTATTATCTGACCACTGCTCAGTAAGGTTATGGTTCGACATGCCCATCGAAGTCATCAAATCGTCAATAGTCAATAGTCAATAGTCATCAATCAACTCTTGAAAAAAAATTCAAACAACTGTTTGTCAATAAAATAAAGCAGTTAATCGACTCTGACGGCTCGCTGATCACAGTTGAGGACATCGACGAGGCAATCGAAAAACTTACGGAAAACATACACGAAGCTGCGCATTTCTGCACTCCTCAAACGCCGAACAACTCCATCACTCACGCCCGCAGAGACCGTTTCGTTTTCTCGGATCACATTACCCAAATGCTCAGGGAAAAAAGGCGACTACGCAGAATCTGGCAGAGCAGTCGCAATCCTAGGGATAAGGCGGTATTCAATCGAGCATGCAAAGACTTGAAATCTCTTTACTTCGAAGCCCGCAACGAATCGATTGCTGACTACTTACTTAATGCTGACCCTAACAGTGTTTATACACAATTTATGGGCAGCCACTAGGTATCTCAAGAGGCCCACAAAAAGGAGCGTCCCAATCCAAAGGCAGCCTGGTACCTGGTGCAGATAGAGTGAGGAGATCGCCTGCGAGTTCAAGCGTCACCTAGAAAGCACATTAACTCCTTTTAACCTAAGCAGTAATGCTCATATCAACCACGTTCAGGCATACCTCGAAGCTCCCTGCCAAATGGACGTCCCTCCCCGGGTGATTACTCCAGACGAAGTCCAGGCCCAAATTTGTCAGCTTAAGCAATCGTAAAGCCCAGGCTACGACGGCATTGATACAGTAACTCCAAGTACCTCCCGCCAAGGGCAATAGAACATATAGCAAACATCTTTAACCGTATCATATTAATTGGCAAGTAGCATCTGCGCTGCTCTGGAGCATCGGCATAAATACTCAGAAATCAGCGAGTATTACCTTTGCGATCAGAAGAGGAGACTGTCCTCAAGTGACTCTGGGAACCCCAATTCCAACTGTCAAAAAAGTTAATTATCTGAGTGTCACATTGGACAGAAGACTCACCTACGGAGCGCACATAACTCAAATAGTTAAAAAGTGCAGAACAAAACAAAAAAAACCGGACTGGATTTTGAGAAACGATAGGAAGCTGTCGCTACTCAGCAAGAGAAGCATTTATAACGCTATCGTGTCACCAGTGTTCATCTACACTATGCTTCTATGGGGTACTGCTGTGCGAACTCAAATTGATAGAGTACAAATACTTCAAAATAAAGCGCTACGGAGATGGACTGTAGCTGAATGGTTCGTTAGAAACGAAACATTGCATGCCGACCTGAAGATGCCAACAATAGCTGAGCTCATTGGGAGATACAGCTTACGGTACGGGGATGGAATATCCGCCCACCCCAACTAACTAGCAGCCAGCCTAATTACAAACACATGTAACAGAAGACTGAAAAGACTACACCGACTAAATAACATAAATTAACAAAGGCAAGTAAGCCATCCAAGTTAAGGTATTACACAAACATGCGCTATAGAGTTAAGTACAAAAGCTGCAATAAAAATAAAATTAAAAAAAAAAAAAAAATTGGCCACTTCCCCTCTCACTAGAAGTGCGCCGAAATAATAATGATACCCAAGCCAGGCAAGCACGAGCATAAATTTGGCCTTAGAGCGCATCATGGTACTCCCGAGCAATGCCACAGGATAGTAGAAAAAATTCTACTCGGCTTTGAAAACAAGGAGTACTGCTCTGCAGTCTTTCTTAATATAAAGCAGGCTTTCGATCGCGTGTGGCACACGGGCCTGCTCTACAAATTGAAACTGAGGCTCCACGCTCCGATATACTTCCTTCTGAGGCATGACAATACCTTATCTGACATCGGGAGAATCCAAGCTGGAGTCCCGCAGGGCAGTGTATTGGGACCCATACTGTACACACTGTTTACCGCTGGTCTCACTCAACTGAATGAGCACAAGCTCCTTATCGCCTCCTACGCTGATGACACTGCCTGCATTGCCTACTCGCCCGACCCACTGGAAGCGTCAAACGTGTTACAGCTCCAATTGTCACTAATCGAGCCTTGGCTGACGAAATGGAACATTGCTATAAATGCTGAAAAGAGCAAGCACATAACCTTTGCTACTCGAAGAATGAACTGCCCCTCAGTTTACCTTCACGGCACAATGCTCCCGACGGTAGAAACCGTTAAATATCTGGGCCTCACTCTAGATAGAAGGCTAAAGAGCACACCTCAACCTAAAAGTACACAAAATGCACTGGTTGCTTGGCCGCAAGTTGCAGCTCAGAGTGAAAAATAAGCTCCTGCTGTACAAAACCATCCTCAAGCCAGTCTGGACATACGGCATTCAATTATGGGGAACGGCTTCCCATTCCAACACTGAGGTACTCCAGCGCCTCCAAAACATGTTCCTGTGCCGCTCTGTTGACGCCCCACCATAAGTCAGAAACTCTGTCCTTCACAGAGACCTTAATATCTCCTGCCTTTTCTGTCGCCAGTGGACTGATATATGTCCATTAATCCAAGCCCAAACATACAAAATAGTATAAAGGTCAATCACTCTTTACGTAACGCAAATTATTTATTGTCAAATCGACAGATTTTTTTTTTTCTCATTTTATATTTGCAATCTGTCCTATTGGACAATCAGCAAGTTACATTACAAATACTTTAGCATAGTAATGTGAATCATTTATAAGGTAAATCATTTATAGTTTGGTTGTGTGTTTGGGAAAGGTAGGAAAAGGGGGTAATAGAGAAGGAAAGCAGGAACTTAGTTCTTGCAGAGAGGCAGGTCCAGCGGGTGCAGTCTACCTAGTCGGCGGGTGGTGCAGCTGTAGATAGCGAGGGGTTGACGTGCCTATCCAGTCGATCGAAATAGGCTTCACTAAGCCTGGCAATCTCATCGTATACCCAAGGTATCGCTTACTCGTTGTGGATATCCTTGTTTGTGTGGTAGATGTGAGCATTGGATATTGTTCTAAGAGCTTTGTTCTGGAACTTTTGGATAAGATTGCGGTTACTATAGCTAGCGGTGCCCCAGAGGGATATACCATAGGTCCAGATGGGTTTAAAGATGACTGTAGACCAGCAGTTTGACACGTAGCTTCATTGTAGATCTCCTACCCAATATCTATAGATGCTTCTTTAGTTTATTGTCAAGCTGTTTTCTTTTGATGTCTAAGTGGGGTCTCCAGGTGAGTCTTCTATCCAGCGTCAGTCCCAAATATTTGGCTGTGACGCTGCTGGAGATGGCTGAGCCGTTCAAGTGGGCAGAGTCCTCTTCTTAGAGCGAAAGTTGTATGCGTAGATTTTTCGGGGTAAACCATGATATTCCACCTCTTAAGCCATGAGTTTAAGGAGTTCAGCTGCAGGTGTATTAGTTCAGAGGCTGTTTGAGCCGAGACATCATTTGCTAGGAATGCGGTGTCGTCTGCGTAGGTGGCTGTTAGCAGTCTTGGGTCCGGAGAGACAGGCATGTCAGCGGTGTTCAGAGTGTACAGTACTGGACCAAGTACACTTCCCTGCGGTAATCCAGCTCTAACTTCCATAATGGGGGAACAATCCTCGCTGCACTTGACGTAGAAGTTTCTGCCCGTGATATAGGATTTGAGCAGGCTGTAGTAGGGAGCAGGTAGTGCGTTTTTGATCTTGTAAAGGAGTCCTATGTGCCAAACTCTATCAAAGGATTGCTTCACGTCCAAGAACACTGCTGAACAGAACTTCTTCTCCTCGAATGCTTGCAGTATTTTTTCCACAATTCTATGCTCTGGTGTGCCATGACATTCCCTAAAGCCAAATTGGTGACAAGGGATCGAACCGGTCTCCTCCAGTAATGGTCGGACGCTGCGCAAAAGTATTCTCTCGACTATTTTGGAGAGTACCGCCAATAAACTTATCGGGCGATATGAGGCGAGAGTAGCTGCAGGTTTTCCAGGCTTTTGGATGAGGATAATTTCGGCGCATTTCCATGGGCGGGGAAATGTCCTAGCTAGAAGGATTTATTGATGGTTCTTAGGATTAGTTGGAGTCCTTTTGCGGGCAGTGCTTTCACAGCTGGGACATCGATTCCATCGTATCCGGGTGACTTGGAAACTGTGAGCTTTCTAATTTCGGAGATTAGCTCCTCATGCTCGACGACTGGGATTGGGAGAGCCATTTGGCAAGGCACATCGAGGACGCCTTTTATATAATCTGCTTCTTGCTGGGAGCATCTGGCAAACGGGGAAAATGCATCGTGCAGGTGATTGGCAAATGCTGTTGCCCTTTCGCTGTCAGAGCGACACCATGAGCCGTTGGCGTTCTTGACAGACTCCTTCCTTTTCACAGGCCTTTTAATACCTTTGGTCACACCCCAAAGGTTGTGATGCGAGCGACCTGGCTCCACTTCTTACAGTCTGCATCTCATCTTTTTGGTGGAGGCAGGAATATTTAGAAGTATCCTAACCGAACTATGATCAGAGCATAGATGTAACGCGTTAGTGATGTGTATTCTCTGCCTGTCAATTCACTTGGATAAGGCAATGTCCAGTACATTGGGGATCTTGTTGGTGTCCGTATGTGGGTTCGCCGTCAGAGTGATGATCTATTCCACTTTCAGTTAGGCACTTGTAGAGCATGCTACCTCTGGGGTTAATGATTCGTGAGCCCCACCAAGTGTGTTTGGCATTAAAGTCTCCTCCGGCGATGAAGCGCTGGCCTAGACTGTCCAAGAGTTCCTCAAAGAGGACTTGTCCTATTGTGTGCCTGGGAGGGCAGTAGACAGCCGCAACTGTGATATCACCAGTCAAGCTGGTGACTCTGACTATGGCGCACTGAGCCCAAGGTTCCTGGTGTGCCGGAAGCTCAATGTATTTAAGTCCGCTTCTGATGATGACTGCCGCTCCTCCACGCGCAGTACCATTGGGGTGATTGACAGCGATAACATCATAGCCGCTGATAGAAAAATAGGATTTTGAGGTAAAGTGGGTTTCCGAGATGAGAAGAATGTCGACCTTGTTCGTTTTAATGAACTGTTCGACCTCTGGCCTGCTCTTGCAGAGACCGTTCGCGTTCCACATGACTATGTGGAGATTGTAAGGAAGTTCGCTTGCCGAGGTATAATTCTCAATCGCGGCCAGGGCCTTCCACAAATAATTTGTATATGTGTCTGGGACTTGCTGGGTGAGAGGGCCGCCGCCGACTGGTGGCTGAGGCGGTGGCTTATGTAGATGTGGAGTAAGCGCGCCGGAGGAGTATTGGGGTAGGAAGGACAACACTGACACGGGGTGCGGGTTAAGGGAATCTCTTCCTGCTCGGAGGACATCGCCCGGCCTTACAGGAAGGTGATTGAGTTGCCGCAGCGCGGGGGACAACGCCCGCCCGCGCATGAGGCGAGGGATGACTCCGGCACAGGGGACAACGCCCGCCCATGCCGGAGATAGGGGTTATAGCTTCCGCCGGGAGGACGTCGCCCGTCCCATGCGGAAGCCGTGGTATTGGGATTACCTCTGCTCGGAGGACATCGCCCGGCCGTGCAAGAGGCGTAGGGTAGGGAGGGTATCACACACTTGAACGTATACCACACAGCACTTTTAGGTTTTAGTTATTCGGTGTTTTATTAACTTCATTGCTATACATTGCTTTTAAACTCTTATTTTATCTTCTCTCTTTTCTTGTCGAGTGCTGGGCGCACGTCCGTACGCTCCAGCGTGCTGCAGATGAGTGTCCTGAGTAGGGACACGAAAAAAGTATCAATACGTTTTGGTATCGAGTATATTCATTATTGATACCGATATTTTATACTTGATACTTTTGTTTCGATATTTGTGTGAATTATTTAAGTAAATTTGATTTAAAGTTAAAGTAAGTATTAAAGCTATTATTATGTGCAGTTTCAGTACCAATTGAACGTCCCGAGAGAAAAGACGTGCTCAGACCGAGCAAAACCCCGCTACACAAAAAAAAGCTTATCCGCAATATTAAACACAAAGCAAACAAACCAAAAACAAATTTACACCAAAACAGTTACTCTGGGCTTGTGCCCAACAACAACCATGCACGAACCGCCCGACATAAGTAAATACACCACAAATCTCAACAACACACAAATATACGAACCAAAATACATAGTAATAAAGCGAGACGACAACGAATCATTTGAAAAGGTATCACCGTTTATTATCAAAAAATCCATAGACTATGGCTGCGGAGGCGAAGTGGAAACATGTAAAAAACAAGAGACGGCTCACTATTCATCAAAACTAAAACCAAACTGCAAGCTGTGAAACTTCTAAGAATGACTAAAATGACAAATATTAACATTACTGCAACACAACACAAAACATTAAACCTCACCAAAGCCGTAATATACTGCAACGAACTACGCAACATAAGTGAAATACAACAAGAACTAAAAACACAAAGCGTAACCGGAGTACGAAAAATTCTAAAGAAGCAAACAAAACAACTTTTAAAAAACAACTTTTGACTTTACATCCACAATTCAACCAAGCACCCCCCCCTGACAAAATCTGGGCTAACATCAGGCGACTCTGTGGACTCAACCCCACCAAAAACATACTCTCCATCTTCATCACAGATACGAACAATAACTTACTCACTACAGACAATACCCACATTGAACACCTCTCTGCCAAACACTGGTCTGACCAATCCAAAGACACAAACTTCCACAAAAAATTCACCTACAATAAATACGCAAACAATACAACTTCCTACACACCCTGCTTAACAGCACAAACAATAGAAGCACCCATTACATGTATAGAACTACTATCGGTAATACACAAGGGAGTGGCACTAAAGGCACAACTCCTGGCCTAAATATAATATCATACCCTATGATTAAAAACTCCTCCCACACACTCAAAACAAGAATCACCATCCTCTTTAACTCTATCTTTAATAACTTTATTCCGCAATCTCATAAAACTAGTCTTATCATCCCTATCCTCAAGCCCAAGTCAAACAAACCACAGATAATAAGCTACAGACCAATATTCCTCAACTGCTGCCTATCCAAAACCTTTGAAAAAATAATATCTAAATGCCTTTGGTGGTTCGTAACCCAACACAACCTCATCCAAACACGGGAAGTCGCCTTCAGACGGCCTGCTCCTAGCAGATCACCTGATAACCAAATCCTTAAGATCAAAGAAGCACACCTCTGTCATCGCCCTTGACTTCTCAAAGGCTTTCAATAGAGTCGGAGTGCACACCATAATCGACCAACTAATGATGTGGAAAATAGGCCCGAAAATGATAAATTATATAAAAAACTTTATGACGTGCAGGAAAATCAAAATAAAAATTAAAAACACAATAAGCCGTACATACCCGCTCGACAACGGCATCCCCCAGCGATCCCCGATATCAGTCATCCTCTTCCTAATTGCCTACAATAGACTTGCCAACATAATGTCCCTCCAAAAAGAAATCCGATTAAACAAACAAAAAAACCAAACACACAACCTAGACACCCTATTCTCCAACATCCACGATTGGTACTCATACTTAGGAGCATCACTCTCCCTAGAAAAATGCCAACACCTCCACATATGCCGTAACCACAACTGTACCTGCAACATATCATGCAACAATACCCCAATCTCCTCAGTTTCCAGTATTAAAATCTCAGGATTAACAATTAACAGTTAATACAGATGGGACTCACACATGAAGCACATCCAACCAGCCTTGAACAACAAACTTAACGTCATAAAATGCCTAGAAAGCCCTAAGTTTAATTGCAATACACACACTTTTAAACGTAACCAAACCTACATTAATACCAAAAATAGACTACGCACTATTCATCTACTTCCAGGCCCCAAAATCAACCCTCAAAAAACTGAAATCTTTATTTAACAGTGCAATTCGCATGCCACTAGGAGCACTTCGCTCAACCCCCATCCCAAACCTACTTTTTGAAGCAAACATATCCACAATAGAACAAAAAAGACACCTTATCACAACTAAAACTTACAAAACACTACTAAGCAGCTCAAACTCACCCCTCTACAAACACATCAAACAAAACTACGGCCAAACAAGATGCAAACACCAACAAGCATATACATACAACAATTCCTCGAACTCAAAGACAAATTTAACAACCATACATTCATAGACACAGATGGATTATTGCAAAACAACACAGCTACTTTTGCCATCACCACCGAAAACAACATTTTAAAAAGAGGCATTCTACCACACTTCTCATCAATTCTATCAGCAGAACAATAGCCATTCTTGATGCAATAAAACTTATCCACAAAAAAGCAGGAAACTTCGTAGTTTGTTCTGACTCCCTCGCATCCCTAAACTCTATCCGCAATACCAACAACAATAACTTATACCCTACAACTATTAGAACCTTACTCTCTAAAACTGCCCCTAAAATCAAGCTACTCTGGATCCTTGGCCACTATGGCATTAAAGAAACGAGCTTGCCGACACTACAGCCAAATCCACAATCAAATGCCCCTACATTATAAGCCCAACTTCAACATTACAGACATAAAAAAGTTCCTCAAAAACAAACAAGCCAAAAAACCTAAAGGACAATATAGAACTCTGCAACAGATGGTAGAAACAAATAAATACAGACTTAACACATGCAGTCCGTTTTATGAAAAACATAAAACAAAACAGCACTACACGCAACGATCAAATAAAAATATTAAGACTCAGAGTTGGACACACAAGATTTACATTACATAACCTTATCCACACAAACAACACCCTACCATGCCCAAACTGTAATATAATAGATCTTAACATTAAATATATTTTTAATATATTTAATTCAACCCTCCAATTTCAAAATAAAGTCCCCTTAACACTCCTCTCGAACCCAACCCCAGATGACATAGCAAAAGTAATAAAATTCCTTAAAATAACAGAACTGTATAATATAATATAATATAACAAGTAAGAAAGCTCTAGTCGGGTCTGCCCGACTACAAAATCCCCTGAACCAAGTCCGAGCTGATGTTTTAAACAACCTAGCTTACATCTTATACACATGCACATACACATGCACACATATACACGGGCACACATATACATATGCACACATATACACATGCACACATATACACATGAACACATATACACATGTACATATGCACATGCACACATATACCATGCACACAGAAGCACGTGCGCCGATTACTGCGTAGTTGATTTGAATGTATGTGTGCTCATTTACAGGCTGTTGCCGCGTGCTTTTGCCAAGTGACTAAATGTTTTCTTTAATAACTTCTGTATTACTTAACGTATTTAAAAGCAATTTTCTGCATTGAATATACGGCTTTACTTAAAAAATTTCAAAAAATTAAATTGTGGCTTTGATAATTTTTTTTATTACATTTTTTTGGTAGCTGTAGTTAAAAATATGTAAAAGATTTGGTCAAAAAACTGAATCTTGATTAAGTTTTAAGTCGATATCATTGAAACGGGAAAATTTATCGAATATCTAAAACAAACTCAATATGCGCGCTGTATACACAGACCATCGTGCAAAATTTGAAGTCTCTAGCTCTTATAGGTTCTGAGATCGATGCTTTCATACATACGGACAGACGGACAGGGCCAAATCGACTCAGCCCTTCTCAGTCCTTCTGCCTGTTAAATACTTTTTGCAAAACCATTATACCCTGATTTCCCATTTTCAATGGGTTCAGGGAATAAAAAGCAAAATAATAATGTAAATAATGTAAATATATGTAAACAAATGTACCAAGCCGAAGACCTTAGCAGCCAGTGCTTTAGATTTAAGTTAGATTTAATTTAAAATTATATCTATCTTTAATAAATATAAATATAAATATGTGTAGTTTATTGAAATTTGTGTCGTTAGATAAATGGCGCCAAGCCGAAGCAATGCTTGGCGATGCTTTACCAAAACATCTAAAGACGAGGTGAGGTGCAAGATTTGCTTCAAAACCCTAAAAACATCAGGAAACACCTCAAACATGCATAAGCATATCTTCATATCATAAGCATATATCCACCCCGATGCGAGGTATGTAATTATTACCATAAATCTTTATTTATATTATTGCCTCATAGTATGTGCACAAAACAAATTATGCTG
>JAWNOY010000335.1:0-106067 GCA_035045545.1 Drosophila gaucha
GAGTGCCTGCGGGTAGTTCTAGACGCAGAACTCCGTCATACATCGCATTCCAGAGGAGAGGTCCCAGCACTGATCCTTGGGGTACTCCGGCTGTCACTTCATAAGTTTGGAGGCCATCAATAGAGTTGAAAACTATTGTTCTCCCCCTAAAGTAACTCATTACCAGCTCCCGGAGGTAAATATCCTGTCCCAGCTGGCTGAGTTGAATGCGTTTTTTACGTCCAACGTCGCTATGATACAGTACTGCTTCGTTCCATGCTTCCATCTCAAGCCTTGGATGGCAGAAGTTGCGAGGCCAACTACTTTAGTCAACGCATCCGTAGTTAACTTGGCCTTGCGGAAGCCGAATTGATTCGGTGACAAGTCACCTGCGTTAGCAATAGCTGCTTCGATTCTGGAGCAGATCAACTTCTCCAGCACCTTTCCCAGATTGGCCTATAGGACGATGGTTCTTCAGGTGGTTTACCTGCCTTGGGAAGAAGTATCAGATTCTGGACTTTCCAGATCTCAGGGAAAGTTTCCTGATTCAAGCACTCGTTGAAAAGCTCCGCAAATGCACCTGGGTGCAAGGGAAGAGCAAGCTTTAGTGCGCAGTTAGGGATGCCATCTGGGCCTGGCGCTTTGCTGGGCCTAAGGCTTCTAGCAACAGTCAGGATTTCGTCTACAGTTACTGTATCAATCGGACTGGTTGGTCTTCGGATGGGTGGCATTGAATCTGTCACCTGGATGGAGCTTAGTCTGCGTGGAAAAAGTGTTTCCACGATATACCTTAACTCCAAACAATTTTGACCAATTTTGACCACCGTTTTATAAGCTGCGCCCCAGGGGTCAACTTCTGCTGAGTCGCACAGCTCCAAGAAGTAATCACGCTTGTCATTCCACCAATACGTGGGTACTTGGTGACGCCGGTATTGCTTACGCGTTGCCATGCTCAAACTGCACGCATTCTTTATTTATGAAACCATTTGGCAGGCTCTATACTCTACGGTACCGGAAGTGCCAAGAGACTGGATAGCCTCTGAAAAACAACTGGATTAAAAGTATCTACGCGGTAAGCTTCGCGATTGCGAATTGTTGTACTCGCTGTTGGCTCTCCTATTGAGCACAGTATTGCCGAGTGGTCGCTACCTGTGTAAGCGTTGCAAAGATTCCACTTTGCTTCGCTGAATAACGATGAGCTGACAAAAGTTAGGTCAATAATTGACCCATAGCCAGCGCGGCTATAGGTATGTTCGTTCCCAGAGTTCAACAGCGCCACTTCCAAGGAAGCGAAACTCTCTAGTAGCGCACGTCCTCTGGCATTGGTTGTTTGGCTGTCCCATTCTATTGCCCAGTCGTTGAAGTCACCCGCAATGATAACTTTCCGTCCCCTTGCATCAACTACAAGATCATCAAGGATAGATTGAAACTCGCTTAGTTGTATGCTAGGGACCAGGTAACAGCTACAAATCCAAAGGTTACCGTATCTGGCGCGTACGAACCCGTTAAACGACTTTAGGTTTGATAGTAAGGTCGTTGGGTTTCCTCATATCCACAGCGCCGCCTTACCGCTCCTGTCTGCAGACCATGTCCTTTGGCAACTGGTCTTACAGTGGTGGGGCTCGCTGAGTACGGCAACATCGATGCTCATTTCCCTAACAGTCTGCTCTAGGAGATCTTGAGCAGCTATGCAGTGGTTAAGATTTAGCTGTAGAAATCTTAACATTTCATTTTGCAGACAGCCTCGCGGTACGAAGGGCACTTAAAGCTGCCTGTCGCGTGGTCTTGGTTTTTTTTCACCTTTCCGAGCGCACAGGCCACACCTTGGTGGCTTGGAACAAGTTATTGCCATGTGTCCCGTCTGTCCGCATTTGAAGCAAGCACCTTTCAAGTCCTCGCCACTTTTGCAGTTAGCCGCTATGTGCTATGTGTCCTGGCATTTGAAACAGCGTTTCGGCTGGTCGAAAGCGCGTATGCGGCATACAACCCATCCTATCCGAATTTTACCTACTTCGGTTAACTCCCTGGCTTTTGCCACTGGAAGCGTGAGAGTGGCCCTCTGTTGACCACCAAAAGCTGGTCGAAGCGACTTTACTATGTCGTCTTTTAAGGTCGACTCTTTTAAAGTGGTTTTGACCGCCTCCAGGACTTCCGACTTTGTCACCAGCTTATCCAGATCCCGGATTTCCACTTGGGCCGATTCAGTGAGCGTTTTAACAACTGCTCTGCTGCCCAGGTCCTTGCCTACAGCTTCTTGCAGCACTTCCACTTGCCACTGGAAGCGTTAGAGTTGCCCTCTGTTGACCACCATAAGCTGGTCGAAGCGACTTTACTATGTCGTCTTTTAAGGTCGACTCTTTTAAAGTGGTTTTGACCGCCTCCAGGACTTCCGACTTTGTCACCAGCTTATCCAGATCCCGGATTTCCACTTGGGCCGATTCAGTGAGCGTTTTCACAACTGCTCTGCTGCCCAGGTCCTTGCCTACAGCTTCTTGCAGCACTATGCTCCGGCTTCCGGTTTAGGCGTAGTAGGAGATCGCCTTTTGCAGTTTTTCTGATGCCTTGGACATCGCCACTTAGGTGCTTTAGAGCTGGGTCCGTTTTGACCACTCTAAGCATGTCTGCATAGGAACAGCCGTCCATTCCCGTTAGGGTAATCGCATCTGATCTAGTACGTTTTGCGGCTTGCTTTCGCCCTTTAACTGTTGACCAGTTTTCATGGTTCTTCAGTTCTTTAGGGACCGCGCGCTGTATTTTGTGCTCTTGCTGAGTCACAATGCTTGGCTTCTGATGCCTCGGTTTCTTCGAGGGAGTCTTCCGCTGCTCTGGAGCAGAGTCCCTCAACCTCTTGGGCGTGTTACTGCCGCTTGCTAACTCAGCAGTTTTCTTCGAGCCAGCAAGTATCGTCATTGGCTCAGCTCTAAGATGGCGAGTTAGCGACGGCGTTGTCTGCACTGAACAGTTTCTTGCGTCTCTGTTGCATAAACTCACCGCCGTGCCTTGCAGGTTTACCAGCCTAGCCAGTTCCTCCCTCATTAAGGCATTAATATGCCTTTGGCCTCCGAACAGGGCCGTTAGGCCCTCAAGAGCCGCTCCCATCTGGAGTAACGTGGCCAATAATGTTTTTGGCTCGCTTCTGTCTTCCGTAGGAGACTGTTGTTGCTCGCAGTGCTGGGTCGAAGTTTGCTGTTGTTGAGGTGACAACGAAGAACGACGTGCAAACGCTTGAAGCTCATCCACCATTCTGGCTTCCATGCTTGCTTAGCTGCGTTAAAAATTGCAATTTACTTATAAGCCCAGAAGTATGCTATACATTTGGGACTTAGTGTATTCTCCACTTTCTTGGTGTGCGTCTTCGCTAGCCCAATGCACAATGCACTGACCCCAGTCTGCGGCCAGCTGGTTGTGCCCTGCAGTTACTAACACTACTAACAGCTGTTAGAGTGAAAGCAACTGCTGTGTTCTTTTATTTGGCGAGACAACCAAAGTTTCCCAACAATGCGGGGAAAAAAAAACGTGCAGGGAAAAGAGAGTGGAAAGTGCAAATCACTCAGAGAGGACGCTGACGCCCCTTCCCTTAGGCCATGGACCAATAAAAATCCAGTTCCAGTTAGGATCTGCGAAAGATAAAAGTTAATTTCGCTAAACTTACGATTTATCCACGGCTCCAATTCCGGCATAAGTGTGTGTGTCCAGCGTTCTTTTGTTGACTCGTCCCACTTTCTTTGTTATCTCGCAATGCTGAGAGTTCTCTCCGTGCTCCTAACATGCTGATGCATAGTTGTCTCCCTGTTGTTGCCTCTATTCAGCTCTCTAAATTCGATGACCAATTCTTCTATTGCGAGCATTCCTGCTACCACAAGTGCTGCATCATCAGAGACTGTTCGGAAAGTGCAGCTGACCCGAATAGTGCAAAGTTGGTAGGTGGCGCGAATACCTCGGCTATAGCTTGGAGTAGCCATCGCATTTGACCATATTGACCTAGTGACGTTCATCAAGAGGTGGCATCATTGCTGCTTGGGTCCGCGTGTGTTCAGCATAATTCTTAAGAGTGATCTGTAAGATCCAGCTGCTTTTTCGTGGATATAGTCCAGATGTTCACTGGTCGTCATTCTCATGGCTAGCATGATTCCAAGATATTTTATTGCTCTTTTTATAGCAATGGTGGTGTTGCCAACCTTAACCAACCGCCTCAGTTTTGTGCGCTGCTAATTTGAGTCCTGCTCTCGTCAGCCAGTCGTGTATGCATTTGATACTGCTGCTGCATGTGTCCTCTGTATCCCTGAGTTCCTTTCCTATGGTAACGACGGCTACGTCATCAGCAAAGCCAATGATGTGAGTGCCTGCGGGTAGTTCTAAACGCAGGACTCCGTCATACATCGCATTCCATAGGAGATGTCCCAGCACTGATCCTTGGGGTACTCCGGCTGTCACTTCATAAGTTCGGGGGCCATCAATAGAGTTGAAAACTATTGTTCTCTCCCTAAAGTAACTCATTACCAGCTCACGGAGGTACTCAGGGATGCGGAATTGACATAGAGCATCCAATATCCTGTCCCAGCTGGCTGAGTTGAATGCGTTTTTTACGTCCAACGTCGCTATGATATGCTTCGTTCCATGCTTCCATCTCGAGCCTTGGATGGCAGAAGTTGCGAGGCCAACTACTTTAGTCAACGCATCCGTAGTTAACTTGGCCTTGCGGAAGCCGAATTGATTCGGTGACAAGTCACCTGCGTTAGCAATAGCTGTTTCGATTCTGAAGCAGACCAACTTCTCCAGCACCTTTCCCATGCTGTCCAGAAGGAGATTGGCCTATAAGACGATGGTTCTACAGGTGGTTTACCTGTCTTGCGAAGAAGTACCAAGTTCTGGACTTCCCAAAAAGACATGCTAAAAAAAGGAATCTCAATAATCTCGCATTCAAACATACGGAAAGACGGACGGACAGTCTACATATTTATTGAGCCTACACACGTTTAACTGGAACAGAGTCTGACGCAGTCGGTGGCGCCCGACTGCAACGTTCTTACTTGTTTTTAAAAAAGAATAATGAAGAATAATACAGAAATATAATAACATTGAAAAGAAAAAATCCTATTAACTTAACAGTTTATGTGTTGTTCGGATTCATATAAAGGTTCAACTTCGAACGAGCGACTGTGACTTAGGCGTAGACGTACGCGAACACTACGATAGCGAAGACAGTATTCTAGCAATGTTAATAGGTGGATTTGGTACATTGCAGGTATCGAATTGTGTCACCCCGACTGAACTTAGTACAGGAACAGAAACAGTTATGGATTCAGAGCAATTGCGCATGATAATTGATGCCACAGTGCGGAGCGCACTAGCGGCGCAGGCGCAAGAATTCGCGAACATGGGAGTTATGCTAAGGCAGGAACTTCAACAGCAGATTGCACAGGTGTCGAATAGATTGATGAACACACAACTTTCAGTACCAGAAGTGAAGGTTTCAAAGTAAGTTGAAATCATAGAAGGGGCGCAGTGTTACGAGCCGCTCGACGTGGTAAAATGTCTTAATGAGTTCCATGGGACTCTTACGTGTCCTGCAGGCAGGCCGCGCATGCCATTTATAAAATTTAAAAAAATACGACGGAAGCTCACGTCACTACCAAGTCACCGTAATCATTAGGAGGACCGGCAGACGCGGCTTTCGCCTCATTTAACACGCCGTTAAACTTTGAGGCCATCATAGCAGGAATGGACATTACTTATAGTGACAAGCGGCCTATTCATGTGATAGCGGCATGTCAATTCTACAATACTACGATGAGGTTGAAAATAAGCTCACGTAGCTCACGAACAAAACCCATATGTCTTATGACAGCAATCTGGCAGTAGGTATGTGTGAAAAGTTCAGGGGTGACGCACTTCGCGTATTTATCTCCGGACTAAAGCGCAGTCTAACCGATGTGTTGTTTTCGGCTTACCCTTCATATCTGCCGACAGCACTGGCGTTAGCCCAGGAGGTCAAGGCTAATCACGATAGATATGCCTTCGCAACAAGCTTTGCTTGGGAGCAAGAAGAACGAGCTCGCCCAGAGCAGCGCCACAAGGGCGCCAGCAACAACAGCAGCTAGAGAAAAAGCAGGGTGGCCAGGGCAAAAATCCGCATTTCAAGAGGCAGAACGGCCAATCTGCAGACAAAGCCAGAGTGGAGCTGGAGCCAATAATGCCACAGTTCCCATGGAAATCGACTCTTCTTCTTCCAAGTGGAGGCAGCCTACAAACTTTTTGAATTCCCAAGTGTCGGCTAAGCTTAACGCCAGGTCAGGGAAATAATAAGGATCTGAACGAGCGACAGGCCAAAGGAAACAAAGGGTAGACCATATCCAGGCAAGAGAGGCTGAGAGCGCAGGATATGCCGACGCTGCACAAAAGGCGTCGGACGAACACAGCGATAGCGCTAATTTTTTAGGGGAAGGTCGTTCATTCGACGAAGAGTAGCGGAGTTAGATATGAAATTTATAATCGACACGGGTGCGGCAAAAATTTACATCAGGCCGCACAAACGCCTTAAAGGCGTCGTTCCTTTCGAGTCCCCTTCTAACAACATCGCCGAAAAAGGCAAGTTGCCCATGCTTGGGTGCAACACATATTTTTTCTACGAGATTCCTTATCCACGTTTGAATGAATTATAGGGCTAGACCGGGGAGCGGTCTTATGCCTTAAAAAAGGTGTGTTAAAATTTGGTGCTACTTCAGAGGCGTCGCTGTAGCACAAATGTGTGAGCCTGAATCACACGAAGAACAAAGAAGTCGTGGCACCACCTGCGGTGAAGGTAGATTTCCTTCGAGTACTTCACCAAAACAAGAAGGCTTTTGCGGACTCTAACGAGGCGCTGCCTTATAACACGGCTGTTGTGGCCATGATCCGTACGACCGAAGGAAATTTGGTATATTCGAAGCTATTCCCCAATCCTAGGGGTGTAGAGGATGTTCTCGTTTCGGAAGCTAACGAACTACTTAAAAATGGCATAATCAGAAAGTCGAAATCACCATACAATAATCCGAGGTGGGTGGTCGATAAAAAAGGCAAGGAAAGGCAAAGGAATGTCAACCTCAAGACTGTTGTCGACAAATACCAAATACCCAATGCCAAGTATCACAATGATATCACCAGATTACGCTGGCAGACCAAGATCGTGAGAAGACGGCCGTTTCGGGGGAGCAGATTGGAAAATCTTGCTATGTTTATGTAGACGACGTCATCGTGTTTTCAAAGTCGGACTATGTTAGACATGTCGACTGGGTATTAGAAAGTCTCTTGAACGCGAATATGTGTGTGGCGCACGAGAAGTCACAGTTTTATAAAGAGAGCGTCGAGTACCTCGGCTTTATAGTGACTAAAGATGGTGAAGGTAAAAGCCATTCGGGAATACGTTGAGCCGACTACGGTGTTTGATGTAAGATCCTTTTTGGGATGGGCAATCTACAATATTACCGCTGCTTTATCAAAAATTTTGCAGCAATAGCTAAACCAATCTCTGACATCCTAAAAGGGGAAAACAGATCTATTAGCCAGTACAGGCCTGGAAAGGTCCCTATACAATTTATCGATTTTCAGCCCAACGCAGAAGCTTAGGAACATATTAGTATTGGAAGACGTTATACTGATATACCGGGCTATAAAAAACCATTTCATTTGACCACAGACTCTTCAGCCTACGGCATAGGCGCTGTCTGTCCCCGGACTAATGAGAGAGAGTTGTTCAACGTCAGTGATAGAAGAGAAATCATCACTAAGGAACACAATCGAGCCCATAGGGCGGCTCAGGAAAATGTGAAACAAGTCATGACGGAATACTATTTTTCTAAAATGACCAAATTGGCTAATGAAGTAGTCCTTAACTGTAAGATTTACACAGAAGCTAAATACGACAGACACCCAAAGAAGCAGGAACTCGTCCACACGCCACTTCCCTCACAAAATGGAGAAATGTTGCACATTGATCTCTTCTCCACAGACGAAAAAATTCTTCCTTATCGCGTCACGAGCGATAGAAGACACGCGACCACCTTTGCTGCTCTTAATGAATATTTTACCTTCGGCTAAGCAGGTATATTGCGACAATGAGCTCGCATTTAAGTCAGAGACTATAAGGTCTCAGCTTTTGAATAATTACGGCGTAAGCGTGGTCAATGCGCCTCCCCTTCGCTTTCACAGCTTCTTCTGTAGATAGCTTGAAGTTCCAAAGCTCCAAAGGGGTATAGTTGACACAGTCGACATTATCCTACAGGCCACAATCGAGTATACTAATTCCATTCACTCAGTGGTCGAGAAGAAGCCCAAAGACATTATGCTCAACCCTCTACAGGAATCTACCCGCGAGGCTATAAATAAGATAGAAAGGGCCCAAATTCAGCAGAACGCTAGGGCTAATAAAATGCGTCAGAACAGAGTCTTCGAGGTAGGAGAAAAGGTCTTGTTTAAGACTAACCGTAGACTAGGCAATAAGTTATCACTTTTATGCATCGGTAAAAAGGTCAAAGCGGACTTGGTGACAACGGTCTTCATTATACAAAAAGATGTAGAGTATATAGCTACGCCCTTTGGGGGCGTGGCAAATCGGGAAAGTCTATATAGTGCTCAACATAAATCCTCCAATATTTTGGATGCTGTTAAAGCCAGAGACTTGAAACTTTAAACATATATTTGTATCAGCCACCCCTAGAAAAAAAGATAAAGAATATATATCTAAGCCCATTAGGGGCGTGGCAAATCGGATAAAACTATATCTTCTACAATTTTACACCTTGAGTTCCAAAAATTTACAAAAACGTTAAACGTTAACCGTTTCGACAAAATTATATATATCCGACTCTTGGGGTGTCGCAAATCGGAGAAAACTATATCTCCCAAAGTTTTATAGTTACAGCTTCAAAACTTGATATATAGGTTACTGTTGCTCTGCTTAATAGATTGCCCAAAAATTATATATATCCAATTGTTGGGAGCGTGGCAAATCAGAAAAAACTGTATCTATATCCTTTGCAATTGCAAGGGTATTACCAAACTTCGGAATGGGCGAAGTTAGCCCATCCCTCTAGTTTCATTATCATTTGCATAACAGTAGTTTTAACATTAAAGGATTACGCTCACCATAATTTCAATCATATCATATATAACAACGGCACGGGTGACGGACTACAAGCACGGGGACTACATACCGATTATGGACGGGGACATTCTACTTTGGGACAGCTACGGATACCTTGACTTCTGGGGAACAGCCCTTAAAGTGGTAGCGGGCACCCCGGACGCCAACGGCTTCAGGAAAACGGAACTGACTCAGACGCAGGTGGTCACTGCAAGCAATAGACAAATTTCTATAAATTCAATGATGCAGGAAAAGATTTATCAACTAACCGACACTGTTAACAGAATTATTAAGCCCTCAAAAGATAAGCAGGCCGATACCGCCCACCTCTTCGAAGCTTTAACCACACGTAATAGAATGATGATAACAGAAATAGGGAACATAATTTCAACTTTAGAAAAATAAATATAATAAGCCCAACAATAATAGATCATTCTGACCTTATGAACATTCTCACTGACCAAATCACAGAGACTCCTATTACTGAACATTTTGAAAGTATCTAATATTAAAATAGAACATAAGGATAATTTAATAATATTCATAATCGAGTTCTCTAAAATAAGTGAACAATGCAGGAAGATAACAATTTTCCCAGTCGCCCACAACGGTTCTATACTTCAACTCCCCAACAATCTGGTGGCCAATTGCGATGCGCAGATGTTGGTCGTAGCCAATTGTTCACAAACTGCCACTGTTCACAAACTGTAACTGCCACATTCTGCATGCGGTCAAAGAGCAGCAGTTGCTCACAAGGCCTCCATGCAGGGGGTACAGCCCATTGCCAAACACAGTCGAGTCATCTCATCCCTGTCGCCATAGTGGGCGACGGCATCACCTACAATGACTGCCCCGTAATGAAGATAGAGGGGACAAAATTGGTCACCTTCTCGTCACATGTTCCCGTAAATGGCATGCGATACGTCAATCGTAAGAGCGTGGAAAATCGGTTCCCGGCTATTGCAGCATCACCATTGCTAAACATCAGCGACCACGACTCGATACTCAGCCTTCCCTACATTCACCGTCTGAGTGAAAATAACCTTAACTACATCAATGAGGTTAGAGAGAGTATTGCAGTCGAATTCTTTCGGAATAATGCTGTTGGCTTGTGCTGTGGGAATTGGAGTCTCCTGGCTCCGTAGGTTGACAATCCAGCGTAGAAACTCCTCGAAAGGGGGAGTAGTTAACCACTGACCTTGTAATATCTACTCATTCAGCGTTTTGAGGAAACGAACGACCGGAGTTAAGTCGCGACGGATATGTCGCAACTATGTTGCCAGCTGCAGTGGTCATCCAATACCGCGCACGAGGCGCTAACGCTGCACTTTCGTGAGCGGGGCAGCGGCGGCTTTGTGGCAGTGGCGGCGACTGCTGGGCAGCGACGGCGCCTCTGTAGGTGTTGCTTACTTTTATAAAAATTATATTCTTTAGTCTAAGTTTATAACCAATAAAAGCACGACGTATTGTCCCTAAAGTCCCCCCCTAGTTAACTGATTTCCCATACGCATTTATAAATGCAACAGGCGAATCCGTAGATGAAAATACACCAAATCGGGTATAGCTGTATCTTCTCCAATTCTTAAGCTAAAATACCCAAATTCGTCAAGTAGACTTATGTTAACCTCCCCTTGAAATCGATCAATAAATTGTATATCCACATCCACTAGGGGCGTGGTAAATCGGGAAAGTCTATATAATGATTAGCTTAATACTCTAGTATTTTGGGTGCTGTTTGAGCCAGAGAGTTGAAACTTGAAACATATATTTTTGTGGACCGCCTTTAAAAAAAGAAATATAGTATATATAGCTACGCCTATAAGGGTAATGGCAAATCGGTAAAAATGGTATCTTCTACAATTTTACATTTAGAAATACGTTAAGCTCGACTGTTCCAACAAAATTAAAAATAATTATATATATTCGCCTCTTTGGGGCGTGGCAAATCGGAGAAAACTATATAATCCAAAGTTTAATAGATAGAGCCCCAAGATTTGACACTTAGTTTATTGTTGCCTTACTCAACAGATTGACCAACAACTATATATATCTGCACTTTAGGGGAGTGACAAATCGGTAAAAACTCTATCGTGTACAAATTTTTACCAGAGATCCAAAATTTCCCATATACGTCTATCTTGAACTAATCATGGCAAACCAGAGAAAACTATATCTATATCCTCTACAATTGCAAGGGTATTACCAAACTTAGAATTGGCCGAAGTTAGCCCATCCCTCTAGTTATACCCTTGCATAGAACGAAGAATCTCCGACTATATAAAATATATATATTCTTGATCAGCACGACGAGCTGAGTTGAAACAGCCATGCCCGTCTGTCTGTCTATCCGTCTGTCTGTCGATCTGTCCGTCTGGATCAACGCAATCTCCTAGAAGACTCTTAAAGCTACAGAGCTGAAATTTCGCACATAGGCTCCAATCTGCTGCAGTTATTGCATATCTCGGAATCATCCGGATCGGACGACTAAGTCATACAGCTCCCATAGCACAGATCGGTTTTAAGAAGTGTTTTAGAAGGAATACTTCTTCGCTATTGAAATTTAAAGCTTCAAGTTTCGAATATATCCTCGAATATATCCTCGTGATCGCACCCCCATACAAAAAGATATAGTATATATAGCTATGAACTTTGGAGCGTGGAAAATCGAGTAAAACTATATCTTCTACAGTTTTAGAACTAGAACATCCAAATTTGGAAAGTAATATACCTCCACTTTAAATAGATCAAAAATATTATATATCCATGCCAGAATCTTGAAACTTAAAACATATATTTGTTTCAACCACCCCTAGAAAAAAAATATATAGCATATATATCTTTTCCCATTAGGGTTTTATGGTCAATCTTTTAAGCAGGTCAACAGTAATATGAAATTTTTAAGCTGTACATATCATATGCGAAATCCCAACTCGCTAGTATTTGAAATACGTTTTTCCACTTATGGGGCTAAAGGTATCCAAAGCTTAAAAAAGTTTATTATCTGTATTTGCATCACAGAAACCTACATAGCCAATTTGGTATCTCTAGCTATTATGGTCTTAAAGTTATAGCTTAAAAACAAAGTCAAAATATCGATTGTTATCGATAATAATGAAATAGGATGAATTATCGAAAAAAAAAATAAACTTGTACTGCGTATGGTATATACGTATATATGTATATCTAAAATTTCAAATCTCTAGCTTTCGTGGTTTACAGACAGACGGACATATGGACGGACGGACAGACGGACATGGCTAGATCGACTCAGCTCGTCGTCCTGATCAAGAATATATATACTTTATGTGGTCTGCCACGCCTCCTTCTGCTTGTTACCTACGTTGTCACAAAACCATTATACCCTGAATTGCCATTTTCAATGGGTTCAGGGAATGAAAAATAGAAAATGTAATTTTGTTTACAAAAAGCTTAGTGCAAAATTTGGTAACAGTAGCTAAAAAGATGTAAAACATATGTTACAAAAACAGGATAATTAATTGAATATCTAAAACAAACTTGATATGCGCGCTATATACTTGGACTATCGTGCAAAATTTGAAGTCTCTAGCTCTAATAGTTTCTGAGATTGACGCGTTCATACATGCGGACAGACTTACAGACAGACAGACAGACGAACAATGCTAAATCGACTCAGCTCAACGCCCTGATCAAGAATATATATACTTTTTGGGGTCTGTCACGCCTCTTTCTTCCTGTTACATACTTTTAGCAAAACCATAAAAAACCACAAAATACCCAATCTGGTAACAAGCTTAAAATAACCCGTGGCAATAAAAGTGGCGAATCCATTAAGGCACCAAACCCAAATAGATATGCCTTACTGGCAGATGCTTATCGCCACCCTGATCAGCACACCGAAGCAATGGAGGTGGCATGGCAAAGAAAGTTAAGCCTCCACCTATATACATTCGGGAGCAAAGCTTAAATGCTTTAGTGAACAAACTAACAGCACTAATTAGTGATACAAAATTTCATACACCTCCTTTAAGAAAACGAAATATAGAAGAAACAAAAGTGCAAGTCTACACAGAAGCAGACCACCGTGTAGTGATCAAATACTTGAATGAAGCTTGTAAAAGTTTTTATACATATCAGCTCAAAAGCTTTAAAGAACTTCAAATTGTTCTAAAGGGAATTGAATCAACAGTGACACCTGCAGAAATAATTGGGGAACTCAAAGATAAGAACTTCCATGCAAAAACGGTCATTAATATCTTAATCAAAAACAAAGTGCCGCAACCACTCTTCAGAGTTGAGCTGGAGCCAGAGAGCAAAATTTTAAAGAAACACGAAATGCACCCAATATACAATCTACAGTTTTTGTTGAAACGTAGAATTACTGTAGAAGAACCGCATAAGCGCAACGTTCCAGTGCAATTCCCAAATTGTCTGCGTCGCTTGTGGTGACTCTCACGAATCTTTCACCTGCTATGCTAATAAAGATGATATAAACACGAAAAAGTGTGGAAACTGTGGAGGAAACCACACAGCAAATTACAGAGGCTGCCCAGTTTACAAAGATTTAAAAAGTCGTATCAGACGCGTGCCAGCGGCACGTAATCGGAACACATCAAACAGAGTTATAACATCTCACACCAGATGTATTCTCCGCCAAAGCAGTCTTCATTTGGCCCAGCACACATTATTAAGGACATCTCGTTAGCTAGTGCTCTAAGAACAGGTCTAGAAAAACCAGCCACCCAACATCATTACTTCATGAAATGCAAGCAGAGGCGCAAGGGGCAAATGTTCGGCAGCCCATGGAGCAGCAACAGAGCTCTATTGAAGCGCTTATATTCAGTCTGCTGCAAAGCATAATGGACTTTATGTCATTCATGATAATAACAATGGAAAACCTTATGCAAAATCAAAATAATTTAATACAGATTCTTGCATCCCAACATTCCAAATCATCAATGTCTTCTCTTCGAATAGCCATGTGGAATGCCAACGGCATTTGACGGCATTAACTTGAAATAACTCAATTCCTGTAAGACAAACACATCGATGTAATGCTGTTCTCAGAGACGCGACTCACAAACAAAAAGAACTTCCGAATACGGTGTTATTTATTCTACGGTACAGATCATCCAGACAGAAAAGCACACGGCGGAGCCGGACTTTTAATTAGAAATCGCATAAAACACCACTTTCTTAAAAGCTTTGCAACAAATTATCTGCAAGCTACTTCTATAAACGTACAAACGGAAAGCAGCAAACTTAACATAGCCGATATGTACTGTCCACCGCACTGCTCAATCTCTGAAGATCAATTCACGGACTTTTACAACTATCTTGGGGAGCGATTCATAGGAGCAGGAGACTACAATTCCAAGAACCCGCCCTGGGGAACTCAACTTGTGAACCCCAAAGGAAAGCAGTTATATAATGCAATAATCAAAATAAGGAATACACCTAATTTTGTTTCTCCGGGTAGGCCTACATATTGGCCAGCAGACCCTAGAAAACTACCAGACTTGATCGACTTTGCAGTTACAATAAACATCGCACGGAATCTGAGAAGTGCCGAAACACTCCCGGACATATCGTCTTACCACTCTCTCTTCTATTAAATCTTCTCCAATGTCCGGAAATCGTAGATCATACATACACATAGGCTCACAACGCACAAAACCGATTGGTTTATGGACAAGAAATATGTGAGTTCCCACATCGATCTAGACGAGCGGTTCCACATCGAAGCCGACATTGATAGCTCTGTCGACGCACTGGAGTCTGTCCTCACTGCAGCAGCCAAAATCTCAACGCCACAAGTAAGGAACGTGCAACCAACTAATCTGAAAAATTAACAACTTGTGGTGGAAAAGCGACCATTGCGACGTAATAGACAGTACCACAGATCGCCATCATCAAAACAACTGCTTAAACTCACCAGGGCTCTTAAGCGGGAAGAAAAAAATGCACAACACCGGTACATAGAGCAATTATCACCAACCGGTACATATCATCCACTCTGAAAAGCTCACCCCAGTCTAAGCCCGCAGACTGAAACAGTCATTCTCATTAGAAACTCTCTTGGCAGTTGGGCCCGCAGCGACAAACACAGAGCCAGCACATTTGCCTCTCACCATATAAATGTGTTTCAACCAATTTTGCTATTTGCCTCATCTGTACACTGTTCAATGCAATTAGTAAACTTGGATACTTCCCAAAAAAAAGTCTATCTAGCAGGAAAAAAATTCATAACAGCATCATCTTACAGACCAATAAGCCTTCTATTATGCCTGTCAAAGCTACTTGAAAAATGCATCTTGACACGTCTAGTTCCATATTTGAGAGAACACAACAATTTGAGTTTCGAGAAAACCATGGAACTATAGAGCAAGTTATCCGTATAACATCAGAAATACGTACTGCATTTGAACATCAGGAATACTGTAATACGATATTTCTTGATGTATCTCAGGCATTCGATCAAGTCTGGTTGGATGGCCTCATGTACAAAATTAAAACGTTACTGCCTGAATACACTCAAAAGCTTTTTGAATCGTACTTTTATACCCTTGCAAAAAGGGTATATTAATTTTGGTCAGGAGTTTTTTGGCGGAAGCCAAACGCAAAATTTGCTGACTCTAACTAAAAAGATGTTAAAGATATGTTAAAAAAACGTAATCTCGATAACGTTTTTAATCAACGGGAAAAGTTACCGAATATCGGAAACAAACTCGATATACGCGTTGTACACACAAGCCATCGTGCGAAATTTGAAGTCTCTAGATCTTATATGTTCTGAGATCGACGCGTTCATACATACGGACAGACAGACGGACGGTCGGACGGATGGACGGACAGACCGACGGACAGGGCCAAATCGACTCAGCTCGTCGTCCTGTTTTAAAGTTGCGAGTTGCCGCCACTCTCTATTCAAGTGACTTCGGTCTATGTCACTCTCTGTATTCGGCAATTTATTTTTTCACAATATTCCAATTGTTAGCACATACATACATACATATATCCAAGCAATTTACTAACCTCATAGCACTAACCATACAACTCATGTAAACATACATAGATGGGACACTGGTGCAAAGTTTTTCAGCACAGGTCCCACTTAACTTCGAATTTGACCGAGTCCCTTACTCTCTCGAAATCTTTCCTAAGCAGTGGGATTCCACAGTCTTAAAGAGCAGAGAGCTCGTGCGTGATCGAGCGAGACGGAGCGAGATATGCGTAAGTGCGAGCTGCACACAATACTTTGTTGTTCCTCAATCTTAACACCCTCTCAAAATGTATTTATGTACAGTGACGAAAAAATTATTGGCACAGAAAGCATTTTTAACTTTCTGGCCACCTTTTGAACCTTCAAATATTGATAAATCGTAAAAAATAAATTTTACCAATTAGATTGAAGTACAGTAGAATCCGGTTATAACGACACTCAAGGGACCGACCATTTTACGTCGTTATACCCGGAAGCCGCTTTAACCGAAAGGAGAAAAAAAATTTGTTTTTGTTTATTTTGTTTTAAAATAAAACAATTTAATTTTTTAATCCAAGCAAACAATTCATTCTAAGGCGATAGATAAAAATAAAAGAGAGTAGTGGGAGCGTAAGAACCTTCGTGCCGCTACTACGCACACAAGCAAGGCAGCTGATCAATGATAAATGTATACATTTCTAACAGCGTTGTTTGACGCTACAATTTTTTAGAATTATTTCGCTGATTTTTTATCGGCACTTCGCAATAGCCGGTTGAATTGTGAAAAATATCATCGGTATAAGCGGTTTGTCGCTAAAAGCGGAAACGTGCTAAGTGGAGGCCCTTTCATATAAGTTTTATATGGGGACCAACCAAGTCATCGAATTTTCGTCGCAATGACCGGATGAACGCTATAAGCACAGTCGTTGTAACCGGATTCTACTGAATTTAATATAAATTAACAGAAAATTTTTTTCTAAAAAGTGACAGGTGGTATTAATATTAATTTATATCTAAAAAATGGTGTATTTCGTTGAACAAAATTATTGACACACTTAGTATACTTATGTCTTCTTTTTAATAATTTGACCGATGTGGCAAATCTTTTTGGGCAATTTGACATCCTGGTATATTCCGTTATTCACAATTTAATATATTTTTATTTGGAATTTTAAAATGAAGTAAGAACTACTCCTAGTGTGTTCTTTGCTTTTAAAATGGCACCTAGGCAAACAGAAACCACCATGGCTCAAAGGAAAATAATCCTACATTTGTACGATCAGGGCAAATCATATGCGAAAATCGGGGAAATTCTAAATAGATGCCACTTGATCATCAGAAGCATTGTACAACGCTTCAAATAAGCCTCAAACTTAGAGAGTTCGAAGCACACAGGTCGCCTAAAATTGTTGAGCAGCCGCGAATGCAGCCAAAACCTTCGGAAGTAAGAGCGGACCCCCATATATATTCAACACAGATCGCTGACGTAAAAAATTAAATTGGGAAGGATGTTCACCCGATTACGGTACGCAGAGAACTGCACTAGGCCAGCTACCATGCGCGTGTGACTAGACGAAACCCGTATATCTCAAATGCCAGTAAAAAACAAGTAAGAACACTCTAGTCGGGTCTGCCCGACTACGAGATCACCTGAACCAAGTCCGAGCTGATGTTTTAACAATCTAGCTTACATATTTTATCTATAAATATTACCTTCTGTGCGCACATACACACGCACACATATACATATGCACACACAAGAACGCGCCGACTGCTGCGTAATTGATTTGAATGCATGTGTGCACACCTATAGAGAAAAGGCATGCGTTTGGCGCTTGCTGCCGTGTGCTTTTGCCAATTGACAAAATGTTTTTTTTAATAACTTCTGTATTACAAAAAGAGTTTTTAACAAATTCTCAGCATCGAATGCTTTTAGTTTATTAAAAATACGGTTTTGCCTAAAAAATATCAAAAACAAGAAAGAACGCTCTAGTCGGGTCTGTCCGACTACGATTTGTTTTTGAACTATAAATATTGACAGCAGCGGGAATCGAACCTGCGACTTCCCGCATGCAAGCCACCATCTCTAACCATAATATCACACTTCATATTGTTCTCAGTAACAAAGACGCCACTAAAGTAGCAGCGGCGAGAATTACAAATAATATTCAAAGAAGATTGCACACATTTGAATGTATGTGAGCACACGTATAAACTGTGTAGAGTGTGCACTGCACACGAATTGATGCTCGCTGCCGCTTGCTTGCCGATTGTTAAAATATTTTCTTTAATAACTTCTATGTTACTGAACGGATTGTAATAACATTTTCAGCATTAAAGTCTTTTATTTTATTAAAAATAGGGTCTTAATTAAAAAATAAAAAAAAAATTAAAAGCGGCTTTCAAAAATTTTTTTACTAATTGTTTTTGTAAAATGTGGAGCCGGTATCCAAAATATACAAAAATAGAAAGAGTATTTTATTTACAAAAAGCTTAATGCAAAATTTGTAGCTTAAAAGATGTAAAAGATATGTTATAAAAACTGAATCTTGATAACGTTTTTAATCTATATCAATTAAACAGGAAACGTTATCGAATATCTAAAACACACTCGATATGCGCGCTGTATACATGGACCTTCCTGCAAAATTTGAAATCTCTAGCTTTTATAGGTTCTGAGATTCACGAGTTCATACATACGGACAGGCAGACGGATAGACGGACAGAAAGACGGACAGGGCCAAATCGACTCAGCTCGTCGCCCTGACCAAGAATATATATACTTTATGGGGTCTGCCACGCCTCCTTCTGCCTGTTACATACTTTTTGCAAAACCATTATACCCTGATTTCCCATTTTTAATAGGTTTAGGGTATAAAAACGTTTGAACTACGCCAAGGAGTTTAAAGGCAAGGCTTTGGACTACTGAGATCAGGTGATGTTTTCCAATGAAAGAAAATTCAACATCTTCCGATCGGATGGTCGCCAAACTGTTAGGAGAAGGCCTAACACTGAGTTCGAACTTTCAAATATGAGACCAACTGTTAAGCATGGTGGGGGAGGGGCTATGGTGTGGGGTTGCATATGTGGGTGAATTGGTTTTCATTGACGGTATCATGGACAAAACTGGATATCTCAATATTTTTAAGGAGAGCCTCAAGAAAAGTGGCGATAAACCAAATTTACCAAATTGACAAACCCACCCACCATAGTCCCCAGGTCTTATGCCGATTGAGCATTTGTTGGAAAAATTTAATAGGCGTATAAGAAACCGGGCTATATCAACAAAAGCCGACTTAATGCAAGCCCTAGTCGAAGAATGACAGAATATTGGGGAGGAAACAATAAAAAAAACAAGAGGGATGGGGTAACTTCGGCCATGCCGAAGTTTGGTAATACCCTTGCAATTGTAAAGTACTTAGATATAGTTTTCTGTGATTCGACACGCCGCCAACAACTGGATATATAATTTTTAGTGAATCTATTGAGCAGGGCAACAGTAACTTAAATATCAAATTTTGAAAACGTACCTATAAAACTTTGGAAGATAAAGATTTCTCCGATTTGCCACGCCCCAAAGGGTCGGATATATGTAATTTTTCATAATATTGTCGAAACGGTGAAGCCTAAAGTTTATGTTAATTTATGGGACTTTAGGTGTAAAATTGTAGAAGATACAATTTTTTCCGATTTGCCACGCCCCTTATGGGCGTAGATATATATTCTTTATCTTTTTTTCTAGAGGTGGTTGATAAAGATATATGTTTGAAGTTTCAAGTCTCTGGCTTTAGCAACATCCAATATATTGGAGGATTAACGTTAAGCACTGTAAAGACTTCCCCGATTTGCGCCGCCCCAAGTGGGCGTGGATATAAATCATTCTGATCCATCTGAAGGGGAGGCCAAAAGTATATTACTTTCCATCCATTTGGATGCTCTAGCTTCAAAACTTTAGAAGATATAGGTTTACCCGATTTTCCACGCCCCCAAAAGTCGTAGCTATATACTCTATATCTTTTTGAATGGGGGCGTAATATAGGAGTATATATTCCAAATTTCAAGTCTCTGACTTTAATAGCGCCAAAGTTATCCCACTAAAACATTTCTTAAAACCGATCTGCTCTATGGGAGCTATAGGATATAATCATCCGATCCGGATGATTCCGAGATATACAATGCCTGCAGCAGATTGGAGCCTATGAGCAAAAATTCAACATCGCGTCACATATTTTATGACCTTACAAAAAAAAGGCTTAAGAACATGAGAATTTGAATGAGCATTGCAAAGTCTTTGACTATTCTGCTTTTAAATTTGCTTGAAAGGGTAGCGATGGGACCTCTCGATGTTGAAATTTGGCAAATTTTCCTGCACTTCTGCTTATGCGTACATATATGCATACATATACAATTCGACAGAGCGCTGAGAGTGAGCAATAACAATGTTTATTGGTCTATATTGTGTGCAGCTCGCACTTATGCAATTAGAGAGAGCTCTGAGAGTGAGCACCAACAATGTATTGTGTGCAGGTCGCACTTACGCATATCTCGCTACATATCGCTCGATCTCTCTGCTTTTAAATAAGAGAGTAAGGGAGCCGAGCAAATACGAAGTTGAGTGGGACCTGTCGCACAAAAAAAAAGAAAGGCGAAAAAGTTTGTACTAGATGTCCCATCTATGTGTTGTATGGTTAGTGATTTAATGCTAAAAATTGTATCAAAATCCGTTTAGTAAAACTTAAGTTATTAAAGAAAACATTTTGTCAATTGGCAAAATCATGCGGCAGCAAGCGCCAAGCGCATGCCTTTTCTCTGTACAAATGCACATATTTATTCAATTTGTCGCATTATTACAGCAGAGACGGAGTGGTGTAGTGGTAGAGTCGGTGGCTTGCAAAGCGTGTAGACTCAGGTTCGAATCCAGAAGTGAATAGAGTATTTTTTACAATCTGACTTTGTTTACAAAATGTCGTGTGCTCTAAAGAGCAGCAGCGGCGAGCACGACGTAGCGCCATCTAGTTTTGATTTGGTGGATGCGTGTCATTTGCCCTATACGTGTGCACACATACATTCACACAAAACAGACTTGCGTTGTGGTAGAGAAGACCCAGGTTTGACGCCCGGTGAGGAAAACTGGAATTTGTTTTACGGTGGCTTACACATTAATGAATACTAATTTTCTTTTTTTATACCCTGAACCCATTGAAAATGGGAAATCAGGGTATAATAGTTTTGCAAAAAGTATGTAACAGGCAGAAGGAGGCGTGGCAGACCCCATAAAGTATATATATTCTTGGTCAGGGCGACGAGCTGAGTCGATTTGGCCCTGTCCGTCTGTCTGTCCGTCCGTCTGTCCGTATGTTTGAACGCGTCGATCTCAGAACATATTAGAGCTAGAGACTTCAAATTTTGCATGATGGTCTGTGTATACAGTGCTCATATCGAGTTTTATTTTTAGTTCCAAACTCTTTTTTTACTCTGTTCCCAAAAGGAAAATGAGTATATTGGATTTGTGCAATGTCTACGAACATTGTGGGCGTGGCAAATCGGATAAATATATATCTCATACAGTTTTGAAGCTAGAGCGTCCAAATTTTGCATGAGGGATACTGTTGACTTAAGAAAAATCATAAGTTATGTATCCACGTCCTCTTGGGGCGTGGCAAATGGCGAATTACTATATCTTTTACTAAAACGGTGTTCATTTCGGTAATATTGCCGTCTAAGCGTTGGGATTTGGAATATATATACTAGTATCCTACATCTACCAAACAATATATGCTATATATAGCTACGCCTATTTGGGGCGTGGCAAATAGGGTAAAACTTTATCTCCTACAGTCTTAGAGGTAGAGCATCCAAATTTGACATGTGGGTTACTGTTCATAAAATTGAAATTTATAAAAAAAAAAGTAAGAAAGCTCTAGTCGGGTCTGCCCGACTACGAGATCCCCTGAACCAAGTCCGAGCTGATGTTTTAAACAACCTAGCTTACATCTTTTATCTATACATATTACCTCTGCGCGCATATACACATGCACACATATACACATGCACACATATACACATGCACATATATACACATGCACACATTTGTATACACATGAACACATATACATACCATGCACACAGAAGCACGCTCGCCGATTACTGCGTAGTTGATTTGAATGTATGTGTGCACACGTACAGGCTGCTGCAGCGTGCTTTTACAATGTTTCCTTTAATAACTTCTGTATTACTTAACGGATTTGAATGCAATTTTCTGCATTGAATGCTATTAATTTATTGAAAATACGGTTTTCACTAAAAAATTTGAAAAAATTAAATTGTGGCTTTGATAATTTTTTTTTTATAAATTTTTTTTGTGAAATGTGGAGCCGGTATCCAAAATTTGAAAAAATAGAAAATGTATTTTATTTACAAAAAGCTAAAAACAAAATTTGGTAGCTGTAGCTAAAAAAATGTAAGAGATATGGTCAAAAAACTGAATCTCGATAACGTTTTAAATCGATATCATTGAAACGGAAAATTTTATCGAATATCTAAAACAAACTCGATATTTTCGCTGTATACACAGACCATCATGCAAAATTTGAACTCTCTAGCTCTTATATGTTCTGAGATCGACGCGTTCATACAGACGGACAGACGGACATACGGACAGGGCCAAATCGAATCAGCTCGTCACCCTGATCAAGAATATGTATACTTTATGGGGTCTGCCACGCCTCCTTCTGCCTGTTACATACTTTTTGCAAAACCATTATACACTGATTTCCCATTTTCAATGGGTTCAGGGTATAAAAATAATAATAATCAATATGTAAGCCACTGTAAAACAAATTGTATTGACCTCTCCGGGCATCGAACCTCGGACTTCCCTACCACAGCGCAAGTCTGTTTCACTAGATCACACATATATTCAATTTCGCGCATCGTCGTTAAAAAGACGCAGTGGTGTAGTGGGTAGCGTCGGTGGCATGCGAAGCGTGTGACCCAGGTTCGACTCCGATCGCTGCCGCTTAATATTGCCAATCGACAAAATGTTTTTTTTTTTTTTTTATAGCTTCTGTGTTACTTAACGGATTTTGATAAAATTTTCAGCATAATTCCTTATATTTTATTAAAAATACAGTTTTACCTAAAAAAATGTAAGTGTGGCTTTATTTGCAACTGAACTTATATTAAATTGATTTTGTGAAATGTGGAGCCGGTGTCCAAAATATAAAAAAACCGAAATTGTATTTTATTTTAAAAAAGCTTATGTAAAATTTGATGACTGTAGCTAAATTGAGGTAAAAGGCATGTTGAACAACGGAATCTCGATAATCTCGCGTTCAAACATACTGACAGACGGACGGACGGTCTACATATTAATTGAACCTACACTCCCTTAACAGTAACAGAGTATTACGCTGTCGGTGGCGCTCGACTGCAACGTTCTTACTTGTTTTTAGAGAAGTTTGGGTAAAAACAGTTCAAATTTCAAAATTTTTGAAAGTGCGCGGTCGCAAACAAAACGAAAAAGAACCGATGACCTGAGTAGCACAAGGGAACATTCACTGAGGTCACAAAGGAGCAGTGTTGCATTTCAGCCTTTTTCCGGACAAATTTGTTATTTTTTTCGTCTAGCCGGAAAAAATGTTAGATACCCGCTGTCCGGAAATCTGTACTTTTTTATTTCTAGTGCAACATATTTTTAGACGATAAATGAAGTGGAATCGGAATATTAATCATCGTACCACCACTTAAAATGTACAGTCGAATCCCGATAACAAATTACAAAGGAATTTGATTTATCGGATAGGAATTCGAACGAATTTTTTTCAAAAGGGACAGCATTTTTTACGACTTATTGAGGCTTTCAATTTAGCAGGGGACGAATTATCGGAACTATTGACTATATAAAAATTGTGATCGTAGGTTCTCGATTTGTGGTGTATTGAGCTTTAGTGACAATGCGTCTCCTGCCACAATTACAAAGTGCGAGAAAAATACTTAAAGCTAGTGGGCACAGATCAAGTTTATTATGAATTACTTGTCACCGACAACGAAACTTTTGATAATGAAATGAAATTACTTAAAATATCCATGTATATATAATAAAAGATTAATTTTTAAACTTAAAAATTGTTGTTCTGTTGTCTGTCGTGTTTTAAAAAGTGATTGTTCTATTTTCTCCATTTTTTCAGCCGTTTGTCCTGTTTTTGTGTCCTGTAGATGGCAACACTGCAAAGGAGTGGAAAGGGACTTCATTAAAATACCTCCAAATCTTGGTGGATCCTGTTCTTAACGGCCTACATAAGGTCATAGATACCACAGGACATATTTATACCCTGAACCCATTGAAATGGGACTTCTGTCCGTCCGTATGAACGTAGCGATGTAGTAAACCACAAAAGTTAGAGATTTGAAATTTGAAATATATTTTTATTCTTGTACACTATGCGCAGTACAAGTTTATTTTTTACGATAACTCATCCTATATCCTTATTATCGATAACAATCGAATTTGACTTCGATTTTAAGCCATAACTTAAAGATCATAAAAGTTAGAGACTCCAAATTTTTTATGTTGATTTCTGTGATAAAAACACAAATCATGAATGTTTCAGATTTTGGATATCGCCCCCACTAGCCCCAAAACTGAAAAAAACGTATTTCAAATAGTAGGGACTTGAGATTTTGCATAAACATAGTAAAATGTCAATATTATGTACTGAAAATTTCATTAAGAAACTACATCTAAAACCGAAGTTATTTAACAATCAATTTCTCATAGTGCTGCCCAGAATGCAGCCCAAGTGCATCCGCTAAATCAACTACGCAGTAAGCGGCGCGCGTGTTTGTGTGCATGTATATGTGCGCGCGCAGATGGTAATATGTATAGATGAAAGATGTGAGCTAGATTGCTTAAAACACCACCTCGGACTTGGTTCAGGGGATCTTCTAGTCGGGCAGACCCGACTAGTGCATTCTTACTTGTTTTCATTAATTTTTAGTTAAAATTTAAGCTTTAAATCATAAGATTACATTTAGTGGTTGAACAAAATGTTGTCAAAATACTTACATACATATGTACATATGTATGTACATGTACATATGTATGTATGTATGTCGCTTATTGAACTTGTCTATTTCTAGTTTAATTTAAGAAATATACATATTCAATATTTACAACTATTATTTTTCTAGTTTTATACATTATAATTAACTATCAAAAAAGAATATCAATAATTGTTATCTCTTAAAATAAAATAAAATTGAAAACAAAACTGTCATCATATATGTATGTATGTATGTATGTATGTACATATTTATACATATGTATGTACATACAATGTATGTATGCCGACTAGTGTATGTTACAGATTCCAAGTTTTAAACTTCAATGACGCCGAAATTTTCTTGGTAAATATTTGTTGAACCGATCCTATGGGAGGACATACCAATCCGGTCCAAATGATTCCACAATATACAGTTCCTACAATAACAAGAACCCTATGCTCAAAATTTCAGCACGATAACTTTCAAACTCTTCAAGAAGGCAACACAGGGAACACATGTACATATGTACTTAGTATATATGTATGTACATATGTATGTAACTATTTGAAAAATTTAAGTTATTTATTGAAAAGCGGCAAATCCACAAAAATTTCTACTTAAAGTACTATTTTCCACATTTTGTAAAGTGGCTGACGCTCTATCGCATGGTAACACCTAAAAGAATAGTTAACATACAGTGGACCAATAATGTCTTCGTACAGCAACAGCTTTTTTCTTATTCTTGTATATGTACATATGTATGTATGTATGATATAGCATTGTTTTGTCTGCATATTGCTGCATATTGAGTGTAACAAGTGTCAAATTCTAATAATCCAGTGATACCAATGCATTTGCAAAGATTTCGAAGTTAGACGTATACTGTTATAGAAACATGCAGAACAGAGTTGTATAAAAGATGTGTTTGATGCTGTGTTCGATATATACATACATACATACATATGTATGTAACTCTTACGGTTCGATACTTTGCGATACCTTTGACAAGTAACTAGTACATTTTACACATTTTATACACTAGATGCGTAACAGCAACAAAACTAAATTTGATAGCAAAGCAATAAAGATAGAAAGCGATCGAAAAACGGTGAAGGTGCAGCATTGAAACAAAATAAAAAACAATAATATCATAATCATTAGGGCGGTCGCGAAGCCAAAACTATTAGTAATTGGTTTTGGCATTATTAGCATAAACAACTGACTAAAGGGGACTTTAGCCACCACATAAACTCTACCCTGAGGTAGGCTCATCAACGTTCTTTATTTCTACAGGAAATAATCGTATCAAGTAAGTTTTAACATGCGAATAAAATATTATTTATTTATACACATACATATGTATGAATGTACAGATGTACCATGGTGTAATGTATTGATAATTAAATGCATACACACATTACTAATCTGTATATACTTACATATGTATGTACATATATACATACATATGTGTATGCGCGTACGTAGTTCATATTTGTAACTGTCCTTATTATTTTAAGAGTTATTTTTTGATTAACTCATTGCCAATGAAGGCAGCAAGGTATTTATAATATAAATTTTGTTATGACAGTGTGTATATAAAATAATTTCTGGTTATTGAGCATACATGTACATATGTATGTGCACGTGTATCTACGTACATACATACAGTGTACCAATAATGTCTTCTGTACAGCAACAGCTTTTTTCTTTGCTACCGAAAAAATGTATGTGCTAAACGCAAACTAAAAAAGTAATGATGCAGTTTTATTAGCTAATTTATTAACTTCATTTAACAAAAAAAATATTATAAATTTATAAAATAGATAAAAAGTTACAACTAAAAAACAATGAGAAGGCACGTTTTTGGCTCCAATAAAGTCTTCGTACACCTAAACTAAATACTTTCAAAATACTCTTAAAAACTATTTTAAATTAAATTTGTTCAATTTTTAATATTTCGTGGGGTATCCTCTATTCTTTATAACCGCTTTTAAGCGGTTTTCCATTGACAAGACCAGCTTTTCTGCATAGGTCAATTTTAGTCCATTCCTCCTTCAAAACTTCGATCAGTTTGGGTTTCGAACTTATCTGATGAGTCCTGATCTTTTTTTCCAGCATATGCCAACAATGGGATTTAGATCGGGACTCTGTGGTGTTGTTTTTATACCCTGAACCCATTGAAAATGGGAATTCAGGGTATAATGGTTTTGTGACAATGTATGTAACAGGCAGAAGGAGGCGTGGCAGACCCCATAAAGTATATATATTCTTGATCAGGACGACGAGCTGAGTCGATCTAGCCATGTCCGTCTGTCCGTCCGTCCGTCTGTCCGTCTGTCCGTCCGTATGAACGCAGTGATCTCGTAAACCACAAAAGCTAGAGATTTGAGATTTTAGATATATATTCTTGTATACCATACGCAGTACAAGTTTATTTTTTTTTTCGATAACTCATCCTATTTCCTTATTATCGATAACAATCGATATTTTGACTTTGTTTTTTAAGCTATAACTTTTAGACCATAATACCTAGAGACACCAAATTGACTATGTAGGTTGCTGTGATGTAAATACAGATAAAAACTTTTTAAATTTTGGATACCTCCCCCCATTAGCCCCATAAGTGGAAAAAACGTATTTCAAATACTAGGAGTTGGGATTTCTATATATACACCTCTAGATGTCAATATTATGTCCTGAAAATTTCATTAAGAAAGTAGATCTAGAACCGAAGTTATTTAACAATGAATTTCTCATAATGCTGCCCAGAATGCAGCCCAAGCGTAGCCGCTAAATCATCTACGCAGTAAGCGGCGCGCGTGCTTGTGTATGTATATGTGTGTGTGTGTGCACGCAGAGGGTAATATGTACCGGTAAAAGATATAAGCTAGATTGTTTAAAACACTGCCTCGGACTTGGTTCAGGGGATCTCGTAGTCGGGCAGACCCGACTAGAGCTTTCTTACTTGTTAATACATGCGGTGTGTTGTACGCCAAATACATTTTGGTATTATGAGCAGTATGTTTGGGGTCATTATCTTGTTGAAAATAATAAGACCGTGATAGACCCAACTTTTCTACACTTGGGGACAAATTTTTTTAAAATATCAATATATTTATGGTGGTCCATCACTCCTTCAATTATTTTTAAATTTCCGACGCCACTTGCAGCCATGCAACCCCATACCATCACTCCACCACCACCATGCTTTATGGTTTTAATTGTGTTTTTATACCCTGAACCCATTGAAAATGGAATTCAGGTATAATGGTTTTGTGACAATGTATGTAACAGGCAGAAGGAGGCGTGGCAGACCCCATAAAGTATATATATTCTTGATCAGGACGACGAGCTGAGTCGATCTAGCCATGTCCGTCTGTCCGTCTGTCCGTCCGTCCGTCTGTCCGTCCGTATGAACGCAGTGATCTCGTAAACCACAAAAGCTAGAGATTTGAGATTTTAGATATATATTCTTGTATACCATACGCAGTACAAGTTTATTTTTTTTTTCGATAACTCATCCTATTTGCTTATTATCGATAACAATCGATATTTTGACTTTGTTTTTAAGCTATAACTTATAGACCATAATACCTAGAGACACCAAATTGAGTATGTAGGTTGCTGTGATGCAAATACAGATAATAAACTTTTTAAATTTTGGATACCTCCCCCATTAGCCCCATATGTGGAAAAAACGTATTTCAAATACTAGGGAGTTGGGATTTCGGATATATACACCTTCAGATGTCAATATTATGTCCTGAAAATTTCATTAAGAAAGTAGATCTAGAACCGAAGTTATTAAACAATTAATTTCTCATATTGCTGCCCAGAATGCAGCCCAAGCGCAGCCGCTAAATCATATACGCAGTAAGCGGCGCGCGTGCTTGTGTATATATGTGTGCGTGTGTGTGTGCGCGCAATGGGTCATATGTACAGATAAAAGATGTTAGCTAGATTGTTTAAAACACCGCCTCGGACTTGGTTCAGGGGATCTCGTAGTCGGGCAGACCCGACTAGAGCGTTCTTACTTGTTTGGATTGAGCGCTTCTCTAGTTCGTCGCCACACTCGTAGTCGCCCATCCGATCCAAATATGTTGTATTTCGACTCGTCCGAGAATATGACATTACGCCAAAACTCGATTGGTGCATTTTCGTACTCTTTTGCAAAGGCCAATCGTTTTTTTCTGTTGTCGCTGCTTTTAAAAGATTTTCGCCTGGGTGTGCGCGACTTGTACCCGGTAGCTACTATGGTTTTTCGAACAGTTTCAGGGTGAACTTGCTTATTTTTTGTACGAAGAAGCTCTGCAATAATACTATTTGCGCTAATAAATGGATCCGAGGATACCATTCGCTTAATATTAAGTGCGATCGCTGTTCGCCAAAATTTTGGGCCTTCCGGATTTTGACTTATTTTCAACTCGGCCTTCATATTTAAATCGTCCAATGACTGATTGAATAGTAGAACGCCTGCGACATACAACTTCAGCAATTTCCGAATAGGATTTCTGCTGCTTTACATGCAAATTCAAAATAAGGTGCCGTTCTTCAATGGATAAATATTTTCCTGGCATTTTGCAGCTTTTTCTGTCTAGTTCACTATTAAATATTCTCAAAATTCTTAAGAAGCTGTTGCGAAATGGTCCACAAGCCTGCCTATGCATACATTCGAAAACAACCGGTATCATTTTCGATTTTTGTATGCAGCTTAAGTTCTAAGAGCATTACTGTACGAAGACTTTCTTGATCCAAAAACGTGCCTTCTCATTGTTTTTTAGTTGTAACTTTTTATTTATTTCTAAACTAAACTTAATAAATAAGTTAACAAAACTAAACTTAATAAATAAGTTAACAAAACTGCATCATTGTATTTTTTGTTTGCTCTTAACACTTACTTTTTTATACCCTGAACCCATTGAAAATGGGAAATCAGGGTATAATGGTTTTGCAAAAGTATGTAACAGGCAGAAGGAGGCTTGGCAGACCCCATAAAGTATATATATTCTTGATCAGGGAGACGAGCTGAGTCGATTTGGCTCTGTACGTCTGTCTGTCCGCCTGTCCGTATGTACGAACGCGTCGATCTCAGAACCTATAAGAGCTAGAGACTTCAAATTTTGCATGATGGTCTGTGTATACAGCGAAAATATCGAGTTTGTTTTAGATATTCGATCAATTTTTCCGTTTCAAAGATATCGATTTAAAACGTTATCAAGATTCAGTTTTTTGACCATATCTTTTACATAATTTTTGGCTACAGCTACCAAATTTTGTTTTCAGCTTTTTGTAAATAAAATACATTTTCTATTTTTTCATATTTTGGATACCGGCTCCACATTTCACAAAAAAAATTTATAAAAAAAAAAATTATCAGAGCCACAACTTAATTTTTTCAAATTTTTAATAAATTAATTTTTAATAAATTAATAGCATTCAAGGCAGAAAATTGCATTTAAATCCGTTAAGTATATAATTGCATATAAATCCGTTAAGTAATACAGAAGTTATTAAAGGAAACATTGTAAAAGCACGCTGCAGCAGCCTGTACGTGTGCACACATACATTCAAATCAACTACGCAGTAATCGCGTGCTTCTGTGTGCATGGTATGTATATGTGTTCGTGTGTATACAAATGTGTGCATGTGTATATATGTGCATGTGTATATGTGTGCATGTGCATATGTGTGCATGTGTATATGCGTGCCTGTGTGTATGTGTGCATGTGTATATGCGCGCAGAGGTAATATGTATAGGTAAAAGATGTAAGCTAGGTTGTTTTAACTCAGCTCGGACTTGGTTCAGGGGATCTCGTAGTCGGGCAGACCCGACTAGAGCTTTCTTACTTGTTTCGTTAGCAAAGAAGAAACCTGTTGCTGTACGAAGACATTATTGGTACACTGTACATACTTGCATACATAAATATGTCCGCTCGCTGCTTTTTTTATACCCTGGACCCATTGAAAATGGGATTTCAGGGTATAATGGTTTTGTAACAATGTATGTATCAGGCAGAAGGAGGCGTGCACACGCACAGTGACGAACAAAATTATTGCCACAGCAAACATTTTTAACTTTCTGGCCACCTTTTGACCCTTTAAATATTGATAAATGGTAAAACAAAAAGTTTACCAATTAGATTAAAGTATTTATTATTAATTAACAGAATTTGTTTCTCTAAAAAGTATCAGGTAGTATTAATATTAAATGAAATCTAAAAAAATGGTGTATTTCGTCGAACAAAATCATTGGCACACCCAAAGAAAAACTTAAACACAAGTAAGAACAACCTAGCTTACATCTTTTATCTATACATATTACCCTTTGCGCGCACATACACACGCACACATATACATGCACACACTAGCATGCGCGCCGCTTACTACGTAGCTGATTTAGCGGATGCGCTTGGGCTGCATTTTGGGCAGCACTATGAGAAATTGATTGTTAAATAACCTCTGTTCTAGGTCTACTTTCTTAATGAAATTTTCAGGACATAATATTATACACAATTGCCTAGTATTTGAATTAAATTTTTTCCACTTTTGGGGATACTGGGGGAAGTATCCAAAATTTTAAAAGCTTATTATTCGTGTTTGCATCACAGAGAACTACATAGTCAATTTGATGTCTCTAGCTATTGTGGTCTTTAAGTTATAGCTTTAAAACAAAGTCAAAATATTGATTGTTATCGATAATAAGGAAATAGGATGAGCTATCGAAAAAAAAATAAACTTGTACTGCGTATGGTATACATGAATATATTGTAAAATTTCAATTCTCTAGCTTTTGTGGTTTTCGAGATCACTGCCTTCATACGGACGGACAGACGGACATGGCTATATTAACTCAGCTCGTCGTCCTGATCAAGAATATACATACTTTTTGGGGTCTGCCACGCCTCCTTCTGCCTGTTACATACATTGTCACAAAACCATTATACCCTGAAATCCCATTTTCATTGGGTTCAGGGTGTAATAAAATACCCAAAAAAATTGATAATTTTTGGCATTGAGTCGACTAATTTTTTTTTTGTTTTCTCCCCAATATTCTGCCATTCTTCGACTAGGGCTTTAAGTTGGCATTAAGTCGGCTTTTGTTGATATAGCCCGGTTTCTTACACGCCTATCCAATTCTTCCCACAAATGCTCAATCGGGTTGAGGTCTCGGGACTGTGGTGGTTGGGTTAGCACATGGGCTGAATTATAGACATCCCACATTTTCACAATATGGGCAGAATGCTTGGGGTAGTTGTCATGCTGAAATGTGAATGAATTTGGTAAATTTGGTTTTTCGTCACTTTGCTTGAAGTTCTCCTTAAAAATATTAAATAATCCAGTTTTGTCCATGATGCCGTCTATGAAAACCAATTCACCAACACATGTAACCCCACACAATAGCCCCTTCCCCACCATGCTTAACAGTTAGTCTCATATTTTAAAGTTCGAACTCAGTGTTAGGCCTTCTGCAAACAGTTTGGCGACCATCCGATCGGAAGATGTTGAATTTTCTTTCATCGGAAAACATCACCTTATCGCAGTAGTCCAAGGCTTTGCCTATAAACTCCTTGGCGTAGTCCAAACGTCTGTTTTTATTGGCATTTGAGATATACGGTTTTCGTCTAGTCACACGCGTATGGTAGCTGGCCTCTGCGTACCGTAATCGGTTGAACATTCTGCCCAATTTAATTTTTTACGTCAGCAATCTGTGTTGAATCTATATTGGGGTCCGCTTTTACTTTCCGAACGATTTGGCTGCATTCGCGGCTGCTCAACAATGTTAGGTGACATGTGTGCTTGAAACTCTCCAAGTTTGAGGCTCCTTTAAAGCGTTGTATGATGTTTCTCGTATTAAAGCGGCTTCTATCCATAATTTCCCCGATTTCCGCCTATGATTTGCCCTGATCGTACAAATGTAGGCTTATTTTCCTTTGAGCTATGGTGGTTTCTGTTTGCTTAGGTGCCATTTTAAAAGCAAAGAACACACTAGGAGTAGTTCTTACTTCATTTTAAAATTCCAAATTAAAATATATTAAATTGTGAATAACGGAATATACCAGGATGTCAAATTGCCAAAAAAGATTTGCCACATTGGTCAAATAATTATAAAATGTAAGAAAGCTCTAGTCGGGTCTGCTCGACTACGAGATCCCCTGAACCAAGTCCGAGGTGATGTTTTAAACAACCTAGCTTACATATTTTATCTATTCATATTACCCTCTGCGGTCACATACACACGCACACATATTCGCGCCGATTACTGCGTAGTTGATTTGAATGTATGTGTGAGAAAATGCTATTCTGCTTCCGCGTGCTTTTGCCGATTGACATTTGTATTTGAATTTGAGCATTGAATGCTTTTATTTTATTGAAATTACGCTATTGCCTAAAAAATTTAAGAAATACAAATGTGGCTTTGATAAATTTTTTTTTTAATAAATTGATTTTGTAAAATGTGGAGCCGGTATCCAAAATAAAAAAATAGAAAATGTATTTTATTTGCAAAAAGCTAAGTGCAAAATTTGGTAACTGTAGCTAAATAGATGTAAAAGATCTGCTTTAAAAACTGAAACTCGATAAGGTTTTGAATCGATGTCATTGAAATAGGAAAAGCTATCGAATATCTAAAATAAACTTGAAAAAAAAATTGTTGAAGATACAGTTTTTTCCGATTTGTCACGCCCATTATGGGCGTAGATATATATTCTGTATCGTTTTTTCTGGGTGTGTTTGATACAAACATATGTTTGAGGTTTCAAGCCTCTGGCTCTAACAACATCCAAAATATTGAAGGATTTATGTTAAACAATATATATAAGACCCAACCACTGTAGGGCATGTTTTTTGACGTATGTGCGATGTTTAACAGGCGATATTTTCAATGTTAGTTCAGATAATTCATAAAAACATTTTTTTCTGAAAGAGCTTAAGCTTGAAAAAGCTTTATTTTCTAAAATTTATGCATACATCAGTTTGCTATACGTCCAACAACAACAATAGCAAAATTTTGTTGTCCAAATGATTCACTTAGCTGATAGTAAAAATGTGACTAGAGAGGGGCCGCAGGTTCGGACCCGCCTACTACGGGCATAGTTTTTTTTTCATATAGAAATTTTTATACCCTTGCAAAAATTGTATATTAATTTTGGTCAGAAGTTTGCAACGCAGAGAAGGAAGCATCTCCGACCATATAAAGTATATATATTCTTGATCAGCAAGACGAGCTGAGTTGATATAGCCATGTCCGTCTGTCTGTCCGTCTATCTGGATCAACGCAATCTCCTCCGAGACTATAAGAGCTACAGAACTGAAATTTTGCACACAGGCTGGAATGTGCTGCAGGCATTGTATATCTCGGAATCATCTGGATCGGATCACTATATCCTATAGCTCCCATAGGACAGATCGGTTTTAAAAAATGTTTTAGTGGGATAACTTTGACGTTATTAAAGTCAGAGACTTGAAGTTTGGAATATATACTCCTAATATGCACCCAAATACAAAAAGATATAGATTATATATCTACGCCCTTTGTTGGCGTGGCAAATCGGATAAAACTATATCTTCTACATTTTTAAAGCTAGAGCATCAAAATTTGGAAGTAATATACTGTTGGCCTTCCCTTCAGATTAATCAAAAAATTATATATCCACGCCTACTTGGGGCGTGGCAAATCGGGAATGTCTATTTAGTGCTTAACATAAATCTTCCAATATTTTGGATGCTGTTAAAACCAGAGTCTTGAAACTTTCAACATATATTTGTATCAACCACCCATGGAAAAAAAATAAAGAATATATATCTACGCCCATTAGGGGCATGGCAAATCGGGAAAAACTATATCTTTTACAATTTTACACCTAGAGTTCCAAAAATTGAAACAGACGTTAGGCTTGACCGTTTCGACAAGATTATGGAAAATAATATATATCCGCCTCTTGGGGGCGTGGCAAATCGGAGAAAACTATATCTTCCAAAGTCTTATAGGTACAGCTTCAAAATTTGATTTATAGGTTACTGTTGCCCTGCTTAATAGATTGCCCAAAATTGATATATATCCAATTGATGGGGGCATGGCAAATCAGAAAAAACTGTATCTATATCCTTTGCAATTGCAAGGGTATTACCAAACTTCGGCATGGCCGAAGTTAGCCCATCCCTCTAGTTTTTGTTGCATTCATATTTATTATCTGTCTTTATATATTTAAGAATGCAAACTCTAACAAAGGTTCAGGATCTCGTAGTCAGGCACTCCCGACTAGAGCGTTTTTACTTGTTTTAATTATAAGCTAGCTCCAAAATAAATTAATAATAACAAGTAAGAAAGCTCTAGTCGGGTCTGCCCGACTACGAGATTCCCTAAACCAAGTCCGAGCTGATGTTTTAAACAACCTAGCTTATTTTTTTTATCTATACATAATACCTCTGCGCGTATATACACATGCACACATACACACAGGCACGCATATACACATGCATACATATACACATGCACACAAATACACGTGCACACATATACAGATGCACACATATACACATGCACACATATACATGCACACATTTGTATACACATGCACACATATACCATGCACACAGAAGCACCCTCGGCGATTACTGCGTAGTTGATTTGAATGTATGTGTGCACACGTACAGGCTGCTGCCGCGTGCTTTTACAATGTTTCCTTTAATAACTTCTGTATTACTTAACGAATTTGAATGCAATTTTCTGCATTGAATGCCATTAATTTATTGAAAATACGGTTTTCACTAAAAAAAAATTTTTTTTTTTTAGTAAATTTTTTTTTGTGAAATGTGGAGGTTGTATCCAAAATATGAAAAAATAGAATATGTATTTGATTTACAAAAAGCTAAAAACTAAATTTGGTAGCTGTAACGAAAAATATGTAAAAGATATCATTGAAACGGAAAAGTTGATCGAATATCGAAAACAAACTCGATATTTTCGCTGTATACAGAGACCATCATGCAAAATTTGAACTCTCTAGCTCTTATATGTTCTGAGATCGACGCGTTCATACATACGGACGGACGGACAGACGGACATACAGACAGACGTACAGGGCCAAATCGACTCAGCTCGTCGCCCTGATCAAGAATATATATACTTTATGGGGTCTGCCACGGCTCCTTCTGCCTGTTACATACTTTTTGCAAAACCATTATACCCTGATTTCCCATTTTCAATGGGTTCAGGGTATAAAAATTGCGATTTAACAAATAAAATTCAAAGAAGAATGCACACATTTTAATGTATGTGTGCACACGTACAGAGTGTGTGTACAGTGTGCACTGCATACGTATTGGCGCTGGCTGCCGCGTCCTTTAGGCGATTGACAAAATGTTTTGTTTAATAACTTCTACGTTACTAAACGGATTTTAATAACATTTTCAGCATTGAATTCTTTTATTTTATTGAAAATACGATTTTACTTAAAAAACTAGTGGGATGGGCTAACTTCTGCCATGCCGAAGTTTGGTAATACCCTTGCAATTGTAAAGGATATAGATATAGTTTTCTCTGATTTGCCACGCTCCCAACTAATTGGATATATATAATTTTTGGGCAATCTATTAAGCATGCCAACAGTAACCTATACATCAAATTTTGAAGCTGTATCTATAAGACTTTGGAAGATATAGTTTTCTCCGATTTGCCACGCCCCCAAGAGGCGGATATATATAATTTTTCATAATTTTTTCGAAACAGTCAAGCCTAACGTCTGTTTCAATTTTTGGAACTCTAGGTATAAAATTGTACAAGATATAGTTTTTTCCGGTTTGCCACGCCCCTAATGGGCGTAGATATATATTCTTTATGTTTTTTTTTTGGGTGGTTGATACAAATATATGTTTTAAGTTTCAAGTCACTGGCTTAAACAGCGTCCAAAATATTGGAGAATTTATGTTAAGCTCTATATAGACTTTCCCGATTTGCCACGCCCCCATCAATTGGATATATATCATTTTTGGGCAATCTATTGAGCAGGGCAATAGTAACCTATATATCAAATTGAAGCTGTACCTATAAGACTTTGGAAGATATAGTTTTCTCCGATTTGCCACGCCCCTAAGGGGCGGATATATATCATTTTTCATAATTTTGTCGAAACGGTCAAGCCTAACGTCTGTGCCAATTTTTGGAACTCTATGTGTAAAATTGTAGAAGATATAGTTTTTTCCGATTTGCCACGCCCCTAATGGGCGTAGATATATATTCTTTATCGTTTTTTCTAGGGGTGGTTGATACAAATATATGTTTTAAGTTTCAAGTCTCTTGCTTTAACAGCGTCCAAAATATTGAAGGATTTATGTTAAGCACTATATAGACTTTCCCGATTTGCCACGCCCCAAGAAGGCGTGGATATATAATTTTTTGATCAATCTGAAGGGAAGGCCAAAAGTATATTACTTTCGAAATTTGGATGCTCTAGCTTTAAAACTGTAGAAGATATAGTTTTATCCGATTTGACACTCCCCCAAAGGGCGTAGCTATATAATCTATATCTTTTTGTATTTGGGTGCATATCAGGAGTATATATTCCAAACTGCAAGTCTCTGACTTTAATAACGTCGAAGTTATCCCACTAAAACATTTCTTAAAACCGATCTGTCCTATGGGAGCTATAGGACATAGTCATCCGATCCGGATGATTCCGAGATGTACAATGCCTGCAGCACATTCCAGCCTATGTGCAAAATTTCAGTTCTGTAGCTCTTATAGTCTCGGAGGAGATTGCGTTGATCCAGATAGACGGACAGACAGACAGACAGACGAACAGACGGACAGACGGACATGGCTATATCAACTCAGCTCGTCTTGCTGATCAAGAATATATATACTTTATATGGTCGGAGATGCTTCCTTCTCTGCGTTGCAAACTCCTGACCAAAATTAATATACCCTTTTTGCAAGGGTATAATAAAAAATTAAATTGTATCTTATATATATTTTTTTTTAAATTGATTTTGTAAAATGTGGAGTCGGTATCCAAAATATAAAATTAAAACGAAATTGTATTTTGTTTTCAAAAAACAAATGTAAAATTTGATGACTGTAGCTAAATTGATGTAAAGTTATTCATAAAAACGGAATCTCGATAATCTCGCCTTCATACATACAGACAGACGGACGGACGGTCTACATATTAATTGAGCCTACACTCTCTTAAAGGAACAGAGTATCACGCAGTTGCTTAAATATAAGAGAATTTATGTTAAAGTATATTAGACTTTCCCGACTTGGCCATGTGCTTGCATATATAACTTTTAATCGATCTTTAGGGGGTCAACAGAAGCCTACTTGCCAAATTTGGATGCTCTATCTCTACAACTGTGAAAAATATAGTTTTCCCCGATTTGCCACGCCCCCAATGGTCATAGTTATATCTAGTACATATTTTTTTGTGTGGGGGTGGGATACACGAATACATATTCCAAATTTGACGTCTTAGATTTCAATGGGCTGAAGTTTTCCTCCTAATACATTTCTTAAAACTGTCTGTCCTATGGGAGCTATAGGATATAGTCGTCCGATCAGGATGAGATTCCGAGATATACAATGCCTGCAGCAGATTGGAGCCTATGTCCAAAATTTTAGCTTTGTTTGTATTTCAGCATTAATAGTCTCGGAGGAGATTGAGTTAGACAGACATACGGACATGGCTAAATCGACTCAGCTCGTCGCCCTGATCAATATATATACTTTATGGGGTCTGCCACACATCCTTCTGCCAGTTACAAACTTTTTGCAAAACCATTATGCTCTGATTTCCCATTTTCAATGAGTTCAGGGTATAAAAAGTTTAAATTGAAAAAAGTTTGTCCATAGCGGGATCCTAACCTACGACTAATGGCTTGCAAGCCATTACCGCAACGACACTCTCTCATTGCAAAGACTACACGCATTGCAATGTATGTGTGTACACGTAAAGAACAAATGCTTGGACATGGTGCTTGCGGCCGCGTGCTTTTGCCAATGGATTAAATGTTGTCTTTAATAACTTCTATGTTACTTAACGGATTTTTATAAATTTTCTTTTGCCGATTGGCAAAATGTATTCTTTAATAACTTCTATGTTACTTAACGGATTTTTATAAAATTTTCAGTATTTAATCATTTTATTTTATTAAAAGTACTGGTATACTTAAAAAATAAAAAAATGTAAATTGTGGCGAAATTTGCAACTGAAGGTAAATTAAATTGATTTTGTAAAAGGTGGAGCCGGTATCCAAAATATAAGAAACATCTAAATTGTTTTTTTTTTATTTTTTTTTAATTTCATTTTATTGCTGCTATTTGTCTTAAACTCTAAAGCGTATTTATGTCTAAACCTTAACTAATAATTTGGGCTGAGAGCCGTTATAAACAACTTATAATACGATTATATTCTACAATTTACACTATTTACGTATGGACTCTCCTGCTGTCCAGGGGGTGTAACCTTTTCAGTCTTCTGCAATTGTTTGTAGCCAATTTAGCTGCGAGCTGATTTGGGTGCATTGCCAGCCTTTCCGCGTATCTAGAGCTATGTCGTCCAATAAGCTCAGCCACTGTGGATATCTCTAGATCTCGGTGCAGTACTGAGTTCCGCACAAACCAGTCTGCTCCAGTTATTCTTCTCAGGGCTCTATTCTGCCCAGCTGAGCCCATAGTGGAATCACATAGCTAAAGGTTGTGGCTATTATAGCTTTGTAAATGGTGTACCACTCTGTGTGCCTGTTCAGGTGTTCCGTGTTTAGTCCTAAATCCAAACTGGTGTTTAGGAAAGGCCTCCCGGCGTCCCAGGTGAGTCAGTACTCGTCCAAGTAGTATTCTTTCGAACACTTTGGAGAGCATTGGCAACAGGCTAATTGGCCTACACGAACCAATTTCGCCCACGGGCTTACCAGGCTTTGGAACCATCACAATCACAGCACGTTTCCAGCAAGCTGGAAAATGCCGGATGCGAAATATGGCGTTACACAGGACTACAAAGTAGTCCACTCTCGATTCTAGTAGCGCTCGAAGAAGAGCCATTATTTTGTGATGAGCTTAGAGATAAGGGCCATTATACTGGCCATTATATTTGCGTGCTGTGTCTGTGTGTCATGCAATGCTTTAAGCTGCTCATTAATGTCTCGAAACTGTTGTTGCTGCTGTGCGAGAATCTCAGCAAAGATAGGATCCATTGTGCTGGGGATTGGGCGGGAACATTGTCCTTTGGTGACCTGTGCGTATGAGACACCGCTGGTGGGCATTGGGTAGTGTGGAAGGGCAGCACTACTGTTACGCATAGGAGCGAAGCTACTGTTGGGGTGGCCTATTTAAGTAGCAGGTAACTGTGCCATCTGCCTTTGTGCTGGGGCCTGCATCTTAGAGAGACGCTTGTACACCGCACAGCCCTTGTAGTTGGCCGGGTGTTCAAGTTCGCAGTGGACACAAGTGGGACCTTGGTCCCTTTCCCTCATGGAGTCTTTTGAGGCATGACTTCCTGCACATCAAACACACTTAGGGTTCTTGTGGCAGTATCTTTGAGTGTGGCAAAACTACTGGCACCAAACTCCTGGCAGCTCCACTGTGCACCGCTGCCGGCAGATAACGCGAATATCGAGTATTTGCTGGTTGTTGGATGCCCGAGCAACATCAACAAAGAATAAGTTCAGCGGTTTCTTGTCGATCTGTCTCAATGGGTTGTGCACATTTGTCACTTTGTGACCTTTTTTATGGCTATGAGATCAGTGCTGTGGTGTACTTTGACGACTTAGCTGTACGAACTTCAGTGTTGGCTGCGTTTTGATTTGCTGGCATGTTGCAAATTATAGGAACCTCCTAGAGGTATGCAAATGAATAAGGTGTGGTGTGGCGTCCAAAAGTATGCAATGGAAAACTTAATATGCGCGATCAGCTGATCAGCGCGTGGCCTGCTGTGTCAGCTAGTGGCCGGAGCCCCACTTTGCAATTGCACTTTTAAATTTAGTTTTAGTGTTTATTTGCACTGCCATACACTGCACTGTGTCTAAAAATGACACTGTTACAACAATGAACCACCGGCGTGGACTTTGCTAATGTTTAGTGATTGAATTGGCAAACTTCACAATTTTTTTTTGTTCCGCGACGCGTGTGTATAGTTTGACGCCATTATCAGCACTCATCTAAATTGTATTTAGTTCACAAGAAGGTAAATTCAAATTTAGGAACTGTAGCCAAAATGTTGTAAAATACATAATAAAAATATGTTCTAAAAGATATGTATATGCTGTAGTAAAAGTATATATATTCTTGATCAGGACGACGAGCTGAGTCGATCTAGCCAGGTCCGTCTGTCCGTCCTCCCGTCCGTCTGTATGAACGCAGAGATATCGTAAACCACAAAAGCTAGAGATTTGGAATTTTAAATATACATTCGTGTATACCATACGCAGATCAAGTTTATTTTTTTTTTTCGATAACTCATCCTATTTCCTTATCGATATTTTGATTTTGTTTTTAAGCTATAACTTAAAGACCATAATAGCTAGAGACTCCAAATTGACTATGTAGGTTTCTGTGAAGCAAATACAGATAATAAACTTTAAAATTTTTAAAAACTTTTAAATTTTGGATACCTCCCCATATTAGCCCCAAAAGTGGAAAAAACGTATTTCAAATACTAGGGAGCTGGGATTTGAGTAGATCTAGAACCGAAGTTATTTACCAATCAATTTCTCATAATGCCCAAGCGCAGCCGCTTAATCATTTATGCAGAAAGCGGCGCGAGTGTTTGTGTGTGCATGTGTATTTGCGTGTGTGTGTGTGCGCTCAGAGGGTAATATGTTTAGATAAGAGATGTAAGCTACATTGGTTAAAACACCACCTTGGACTTGGTTCAGGGGATCTCCTAGTCGGGCAGACCCGACTAGAGCGTTCTTACTTGTTTTTGTGTCGGGGTGGTTTACACGAATATTATATGCTTATGCTGCAATATTGACGAAAAATCAGCGTTTTAGTTTTAACAGATATAGCACGATTTGCCATCGGAAAAACACTCATGATACGACGCGGGTACACATGAGTATATGTTCCACATTCCAAATTTGCCTCCAGTTTCAAAAGTGTCCAAATGCTGAGCATTTATACAGACCGACAGCAAGACGGACATTGCTCAAAACTAATATGATATTTTCACTTCGTGAACGAGTATAAAAATGCTCTACCCCGATGGTGTTTAAACTATTTGATTGTCTTATTTAATGTAATAACATCATTTTAATACATACATATTTTTTCATATATTTTTAGTGTTGCGAGTACATGTTGAATTGTGAATTCGTAAGCCAAATCAGCTTATTGCTGTTAAGTGTTGACTAAATTGTTATTGGTGAGTTATACATATTTCTTTTCTTGGAGATATTGAATATATTTCTATTTTTTTCATCTAGACTTTTTTCGGAAGGCATGTGTAATTAATCAAGATGTTAAGCCGAAGAACAGCCTGCTATCGCAATACTATAATATTATATCGATGAATTGTGGGTTAAGAAATCTGTGACACGTTAAAAATATGTGGATGGAATCTTATACTAAACTTAACCCATAATTTGTAGTTAATAAGTGGTGAAAAGTAAATCTGTTATTAATTAATTAATTAATTACAATTTCAAAAAAGTAAACTAGAAAGCAATCAGACCTAGAGTGGAAAAAAACAGTGCTATATGTTAACTAAACTTTGTCAAAATCAATATATATTGTTGATAGTTAAACAATACTGTTGGAAGTATTTGTTTGTAGTAATATTGAATAGTTATAATAGGGCGAATAGATAAAGACAAAAGACGTTGCACAAAAATCTACACAGTAAAAGCTTAAGAAATTATTTATAAAATGAACGCACGCTCACAGATATTTGATCTTACAATGGAAGGTCGACAGGTGGACGAAGCAGTGGCTAGCATCTTTCATACTGTACTTTTCCATCGCTGTTTGGGTAAATATATGTATACTGGAGATGCACAATACTCTATTGGTACCGTGGGCTATTCAGATGTGGATTGCGATTTTATTGACTTCACCTATGTTTGTTGCACTTCGGATAGTCTTACGCGCAAAGTTAAACGAGCTATCAATTTGTTTAGCGAAAAGTTGCGCTCAAATGATAGCTGTGGTTCCGGGCAGATTAGCTTAGAGTTTTTTCAGAAGAAGAAAAATCGCTGGCTATTTACGCAGGAGTCGATTCCCTGGGAGGTGTGGACAGTACATTTGGATTTAATTAAGCACGAGAACGAAGATGAACGCCAGCTTTGCCGCGAGAATGTATCAGACTTACTTACCGAGAAGGTTATATACATTACAGAAGTAATGAACCGTCACGACTATGTGCCCAAGACTCCAAGTCAAAGCGAGCTAGATCTAATTTTTGATACCTCGTTTCCCGATGTACAGCCGTATTTATTTAAATTCGATTATTCGACTTCTGGATCGACAGCACCTTCAATGGGAAATGCAATGAAAAAGATAATAAAAGAAACACTTGCGATGTGACTGACACACAAAACTTATGGCTTGGTATGCGCGTTCAATGTTGTTTTGCTGAACCGATGCAACGTTTGATAAAACATTTTATCTTGCTAATTAATGTTCGACTCAATTGAAAATAGAGAAATAATACTTCACTTTAACTGTAAATAATTGTATAATTGGCTATTATATGGCGTATTTAAATCCATGTTTTGATTGGCTTTATAAGTGAAGCCGTTCAACAAACGACACCCAGATGTCGTCCGCCTATACCGATTAAATAAAACATCTGTATATAAAAATAGATTTTAAATTTCATTATTTCAAATCTTTAGATGTAACCAATTTGGACCGATTATGTGGTCATAAGCTTAAATAATCAAATGGCTTTTTATAATTTTTTGTTATTTTTGCACTTATGAAATAAATACCATGTTTATTTGTAATCATAAAGTTGTTGATTCATGGCGGATCGCTGATTCAATGATTTTATTATACTACCAAGCAGCTTTCATAAATACATGTCCTATATATAAAAAATTATTGCCCAAATGTTGCCGTTTGTAGTCCATTCTCGATGATAATGTATTTGTAAATGTGTCTAAATGTTGCAATAAATTTTAGTTCATAAGTTAAAAATTAGTTGCTTGTATGAAGAATAACATAAACAGAAAGAAAAAACCATCGAGAAAGATCGATAAAAAAAGTGTATATCTAGAGATATTGTGATTATTTTTTTTTTCAGGAAACTAAAATTGGATTAAAAATATATTTCGATTTTATATCAGATTAAACAATGTATATAAATTATGAGGTATATAAATGTATATTTATATGATCGCAATATAACTGTAAATTAATAAGAAGGCATAAATATCATTTTGTTGTCTGTTGTAAAGTGAACAAGAAAAAACAAATTAAAAACACATTCAATTACCGCTATCAACAAAATTTAATTTATTTGCATTTAACAACTGGTGATCAGCTGTTTCAAAACTTCTAGCTCACATCTTTTCATACACAAAATAAAAACGCGCGCCTCTAGCTTTCAGGATTCTAAAATGTGTTATATTCGTTATCTATTTATATTTTACGAGAACCTATACACAAAAATCACTTATTTTTAAAACTAGCGACATTCTAATATCGCTGATATGTAAAATAAAATATATATAAGAAATAAAATATAAATAGATAAATAAAAGTTGGAGTGAGGTAAATTAGAGAAAACTATATCTATATCCATTTAATTTTGCAGGGCTATGAAAAAACTTCGGGATAACCGAAGTTCACCCATCCCTCTAGTTATATCTTGGCGCAACAAGATTATAATAACAGTGTCGGCTAACCCCAAACGCAGTTGTACTGCGCAAGAAGAAGACGTGAAAGAGGGAATAATGGAAAACAGCGATTGGTTTAAGAGAGAGTAGCAGAAATTTCAGCCGTTGCACTTGTAATTGTACTATTTTCATAATGCTAAGCGCTTATCATTTTTGGATTCTGCGCAGAACAACCTCCTCCCATTAAAATCGTGACTTTCCACGGCATCCTTAAAGGCCAGCAGACACAGCTTGTTGGCCAGATAGACGAAGAAGAATACTTTCTCGCTGTGCTGGATTTTTATACCCTTGTAAAAAGGGTATATTAATTTTGGTCAGAGGTTAGCAACGCAGAGAAGGAAGCATCTCCGACCATATAAAGTATATATATTCTTGATCAGCAAGACGAGCTGAGTTTATATAGCCATGTCTGTCTGTCCGTCTGTCTGTCTGGATCAACGCAATCTCCTCCGAGACTATTAGAGCCACAGATCTGAAATTTTGCCCATAAGCTCCAATCTGCCGCAGGCATTGTATATCTTGGAATCATCCGGATCGGTTGACTATATCCTATAGGTCCCATAGGACAGATCGGTTTTAAGAAATGTTTTAGTGGGATAGCTTCGACGTTATTAAAGTCAGAGACTTTAAATTCGGAATATACTCTCCTGGATTTCACCCCAATACAAAAATTTATAGAGTACATATCTACGCCCTTTGGGGGCGTGGCAAATCGGATAAACCTATATCTTCTACAGTTTTGAAGCATCCAAATTTGGAAAATATAATACTTTTGGCCTCCCCTTCAGATTTATTAAAAAGTTATATATCCACGCCTACTTGGGGCATGGCAAATCGGGAAAGTCTATATAGTGCTTAACATAAATCCTCCATTATTTTGGATGCTTTTAAAGCCAGCGACTTGAAACTCAAAACATGTATTTGTATCAACCACTCCTAAATAAAACAAGTAAGAAAGCTCTAGTCGGGTCTGCCCGACTACGAGATCCCCTGAACCAAGTCCGAGCTGATGTTTTAAACAACCTAGCTTACATATTTTATCTATACATATTACCTCTGCACACATACACACATGCACACATATACACATGCACACATTTGTATATACATGCACACATATACATACATGCCATGCACACAGAAGCACGCTCGCCGATTACTGCGTAGTTGATTTGAATGTATGTGTGCACACGTACAGGCTGCTGCAGCGTGCTTTTACAATGTTTCCTTTAATAACTTCTGTATTACTTAACGGATTTGAATGCAATTTTCTGCATTGAATGCTATTAATTTATTGAAAATACGGTTTTCACTAAAAAATTTGAAAAAATTAAATTGTGGCTTTGATAATTTTTTTTTTTAATAAATTTTTTTTGTAAAATGTGGAGCCGGTATCCAAAATATGAAAAAATAGAAAATGTATTTTATTTATGAAAAGCTAAAAACAAAATTTGGTAGCTGTAGCTAAAAACATGTAAAAGATATGGTCAAAAAACTGAATATTGATAACGTTTTAAATCGATAACATTGAAACGGAAAAATTTATCGAATATCTAAAACAAACTCGATATTTTCGCTGTATACACAGACCATCATGCAAAATTTGAAGTCTCTAGCTCTTATAGGTTCTGAGATCGACGCGTTCATACATACGGACAGACGGACAGACGGACAGACGGACAGACGGACGGACGGACGGACAGACAGACGGACAGGGCTAAATCGACTCAGCTCGTCACCCTGATCAAGAATATATATACTTTGTGGGGTCTGCCACGCCTCCTTCTGCCTGTTACATACTTTTTGCAAAACCATTATACCCTGATTTCCCATTTTCAATGGGTTCAGGGTATAATAAAAAGATACAGAATATATATTAGAAAAAAGTGCATCTTCTACAATTTTACACCTACATTCCCAAAAATTGACAAAAATGTTAAAATATATATATATTCGCCTCTTTGGGAGTGGCAAGTCGGAGAAAACTATATCTTCCAAATTTTTAAAGGTACAGCTTCCAAATTTGATATAAAAGTTACTGTTGGCCTGCTCAATAGATTGACTAAAAATGATATATATCCACTTGTTGGGGGCGTGGCAAATCAAAAAAAATGTATCTATATCCTTTGCAATTGCAAGGGTATTACCAAACTTCGGCATGGCCGAAGTTAGCCCATCCCTCTAGTTAAATTTAATCCATTACCTCTTCTACTTTTCCTTGCACAGCAATGTTTTTCATATTCAACATGTATCTTTGAAAAATCTCGTCTCTCTTTTTCTCTCTCTTAGATTCGTACTACTTATATCGGCGTTTTTCAGCGAACACTAAATATGGCAATTAGAACACATTTCAACTATTCATAATTACTTACAAAGACAGACTCTAACAACAATTCAGCTAAGTTCGTCATTTTACCTCGAGCTTGAACATATGTCTGATTTTCTTATATGTGTCTGCATTTTGTTCAAAATTGGTAAGCTAATGCTTGACTGGCATATTAATTCTATCCACGTGAGAAACTGAATTATTTGTTGGAAGCTTCTATTATTTTCTTCATGAATTTCGCTTATTTTCATTCTGTCTATTCCTTTTTCGTTCATTGCGGCGTCTTTCGCGGAAGCGATCACTTGAATGCACCCTGTCTTCGCTCCTTTTCGCTCATGCTTCGTATTTACTTTCAGAATTGTGGATATTTAATATTGTTGCATAACATAATCGTATGGAATTCTTAATAGATTCCAATAGGTGCTTACAACGTTCGAGCTCCCAAATGTAGGATGCACACGGTTGAGCACGCAAATGTTGAATATTCATAATGTATAATTTATTATTATTATAAATTTAATTAAGTTTAACAGCAAGTATGATTCGGCATCTTCAACTCGGCAATCGGCTATTCAGCAATGGATTCGTGTCGCACGCAAATCGAAGACACAATCCGTTAGACGAAGTGCCGTTCGGCGCCAATCAGCAATAGCGTAGGTAGTCAATCTTGAGCCAGAAATACAGTAATCGCCATCGTGCACACGGATCGACTTCATGCTCCCCTACGAAAGCAAAACCAATAGCTTTCGAGCGGTTCCTGCGATGTCCTTTCGATGATCTTCGTTTATATCTGCAATTAGCAGACGAGTTGACTTTCAGCACTCTCACGTCTTACTTGCACTTCACTTGTTGAATACTCATCTCGACTTTCAGCTGCCTTTCTCTTTTATAGGCACGCGGCACTTCTGCTCTTCTCCACGTAACGGCAACATCGAATGATCGCTCCAGAATATTCCATTTGCCGAATACAGGTGCGCCCATTGTAGGCGAGTCCTTTCAAATAGCAGGAGTATCTCACGCAGGATTATAAGAGAATAGTAAATAAAGTAAATAGTAAATAGTAAATAAAATAAAAAAATATATAGATTATACATAAAACAAATAGTTATTAATTATTATTAATTAATTAATAGCGCAACTAAAAATATTTGTTGCCACAAACTCACAGCCGACTATTCTTAGCCCGGCTAAAACCCATTATAACAGGGGGTTAGTTACAACTGGCGTCTAACGAAGGGTCCAGCAATATTAAAAAAGGTAATTGCTGCCTTCATGCTCCCCTATTTCGTCCTAATTTGCACTCTCAGTGCAGCTGCATTGCTAACCCGATATATATTTAAGTCTATAAATTGCTTGCTCCCATTTGTTTAACTAACTTTAAGTGTATTAATTGTTCTTTGGTGGATAGCACGACATTTGGTAGCTTGCTCGCATTTGTTAACTAATTATTGAGTGCTATACTATTCTTGGCTAGTCGCACGACATTCGGTCGCTTGCATACAGTGTTTAGTAATAGCAATTGTTATCTTGGCTGATCGCACGACACTGGTCGCTTGCACACAGTGTTAATTAATTCAATAAAGACATTAACTACACCAAAGTGACTTATAATTCTAAATTATAAGATACAAAGCCAATGAAAAAGCTCATTGGCTCAACAATGGGTATATAATCTAAAAAAGGAGAATGTGTTACAATACGGCTGCGAGCTTGGCGCGAGCCTGTCATTCACAGTGGAGGCAGACGGCATCGACAACACTGCTGTCACGCATCTTTAAGACACGCGAGAGAACTCTGGGGACACACATCGACACCACAGTCTAATGTGAGAACACGAGGAGCAAACAGCACGCCATCGAAAGTACCCCAAAGTCCCTAAACAAGTGCGAACAGGGGTCTTAAAATTCGAAAAAAAGACGCAAAATGAAGCGAAGTTTGCGGGGAACAAAGCTGGGAAAAAAGCTTAATTTTCGAAGCAAATTCTGTATGATTTGTAGGAAAATGTTTTGAATTCCTCAATTTTTCTGCAAAATTTTTCCTAATAAAGAGAATGAGAAAGATCTTTGATTTCTTGCTAGGACTTCAATAATGCAGTCATATTAATTTGGCAACCTTTTTTTTTTGCTTACCACAAAAATTTTTACTGAAATTTTCACCATTTTGTATTCAATTTTATAAGAAATCATGCAAATATAAAGTCAAATTAAAACAAGTCAGAACGTTGCAGTCGGGCACCACCGACTGCGTCAGACTCTGTTCCTGTTAAAGGTGTGTAGGCTCAATAAATATGTAGACCGTCCGTCCGTCTTTCCGTATGTTTGAATGCGAGATTATTGAGATTTCTTTTTTGAGCATGTCTTTTACATCAATTTAGCTACAGTCATAAAATATTACATATAGCTTTTTTAAAATAAAATACTATTTTGGTTTTTATATATTTTGGATACTGGCTCCACATTTCACAAAATCAATTTAATATAAGTTCAGTTGCAAATAAAGCCACATTTAGATTTTTTTTTAATTTCTTAGGTAAAACCGTATTTTTAATAAAATATAAGGATTTATGCAGAAAGTTTTATCAAAATCCATTAAGTAACATAGAAGTTATAAAAAAATAAAAAAAACATTTTATTAAATAATAATACCACGCGGCAGCGATGGGAATCGAACCTGGGTCACGCGCTTCGCATGCCACCGACTCTACCCACTACACCACGGCGTCTCTTTGACGACTAAACAGACTTGCGTTGTGGTAGCGAAGACCCTGCTTCAATCCCCAGTTATGTCAACTAGAATTTGTTTTGATAAAATATAAGGATTTATGCTGAAAATTTTATCATAATCCATTAACATAGAAGTTATAAAAAAAATAAAAAAAAAAACATTTTATTAAATAATAATACCACGCGGCAGCGATGGGAATCGAACCTGGGTCACGCGTTTCGCATGCCACCGACTCTACACACTACACCACGGCGTCTCTTTGACGACTATGCGCCAAATTGAGTTTGGTGGTGTGTTGATTTGCTTAAACAGACTTGCGTTGTGGTAGCGAAGACCCTGCTTCAATCCCCAGTTAGGTCAACTAGAATTTGTTTTACGGAGGCTTACATTATGATTATTATTATTTTTTTTTCGTAAATTTAAATTTCATGAACAGTAACCTACATGTCAAATTTGGATGCTCTACGTCTAAGACTGTAGGAGATACAGTTTTACCCTATTTGCCACGCCCCAAATGGGCGTAGCTATATATAACATATATTTTTGGGTAGAGGTAGGATACTAGTATATATATTCCAAATCCCAACTCTTTGACGGCAAAATTGCCGAAATTATCACGGTTTTAGTAAAAGATATAGTAATTCCCGATTTGCCACGCCCCCAGAAGACGTGGATACATAACTTTTAACTTATCTTAAGAGGAGGTCAACAGTATCCCACATGCAAAATTTGGACGCTCTAGCTCCAAAACTGTAGGAGATACAGTTTTATCCGATTTGCCACGCCCTCAATGGGCGTAAATATCTATAATATATATTTTTGATTCCGGGTGATCTACTTGCACATGTATTCCAAATTTCAAGTCTCTAGCTCTTAATACGCTCAAAATATTATAGGATTTATACAAATCGCTATATATATATTCCCGATTTGCCACGCACCCAGGGGGCCTGGGTATATAACTTTTTGATCTAACTTAAGGAAAGGTCAACAGTAACCCACATGCCAAATTTGGATGCTCTAGCTTCAAAACTGTAGAAGATATAGTTTTATCCGATTTGCCACGCCCACAATGGGCGTAGATATATAATCTATATCTTAAAACGTCCGCGTGGTGTACACGAATATATATTCTAAATCCCATTTCTTAGACGGCAATATTGACTAAAATAACAGCGTTTTAGTCTTAATAGATATAGCATTTCCCGACTTGCCACGCCCCCTGTGGGCGTATCGGAAAAATACTCAAAATTGATCTGACGCGGATACACACGAGTATATATTCCAAATTACAAGTCTCTAGCTTCTATAGTGTCCAAATGCTGTGCGTTCATACAGACAGACGGACAGACGGACAGACAGCAAGACGGACATTGCAAAAATCCAATAGACTCATTTTCCCTTTGGGAACAGAGTCTAAACAGCTACTACTATTTCAAAAAAGCCCGATTTGACGGGAAAAAAGCTGATTTGCCAACAGTGTGCTAAAGGGACTGGCATTGAAATGGTACATAGCCAACAACATGCATTGGGCGTCATGTTCAACTTTCATCTCAAATTTTGAAGAGTATTTTCTACCAAGAGACTACTTTGAAAATTTGAAGGACGAAGTGCCCTCCCGAACAACAAGCATTCGGTGGAGCTTATGTTGATGGCAGATAAATTTGAAGAACTTGAAAAGGAAAGGGAAAAGCTATGCCAACAAAATTTCTCGAACAAGACTCGTTTCATGGTTATGGACGAAGCCGGAAGTACAGTCAATGAAAGTGCAATGGAGTCGTGAGACCTAGATCAGCTCCAATGACATAAATGGAAGGCCCATGAGTTACACACAAATCCAGCGAGAGAATATCGTGTATGCGACCATGGGGGCCACTGGGCGATAGACTGCCGGAATCCAATGCTGAAGAACTTCTGCATGTTGGCATTCAGGCAACGAGCTGCGCCATCACGGGGCGAGCAGGAACCGCAATGAGGAGGCCCCAGCGGATAGTGGGTAGCCTCTACAACGAGGGTATGCAACTGTTGCCCTAATCGGTAGCAGCCTCGGCGACGTGGGCCTGTTGCGCACCACATGGAGGCAGACACGACTGCGGCAGAAGGAAGCTGCAGTAAGGTGAACCCATTGCTGAAGACAACAATTTAGCTGAGTATACGAAAGGCAAATATACCGCTACTAGTTCTGCCCAAAATGATTAACGACTTGGTGACTTCTTAGTCAGCATGGGCATCGCACTGGAGTGCGCCGGGATGAGGCTGGAGATTGCATCCAGAGACCCACCGCCTGGAGTACCGCCAAACGATCACGTCACACCCGAAGAATTTTTCCTTCGGGCTAGCGGAAAGCCACTTGAGGATTTGAAAGAAGATGCTTTTATCATGAGAGAATTAGCGGCGTACATCACCGTACATCAGATCACGATACACGACGAGCGGCTAATTAGCAGATGTATATTCTAAAGAGTCCGAAGATGCAAGCCGAGATAAACACGAAGGTGAATGAGCTGCTGGCGAAAAGCCCACACGCGCCAATTGTGATCGTCAGGAAAAAAACTGAAAATAGCGACTATGTGTGGATATTCGAGATGACAATAGCAGATCGGTAAAGGATGCCTACCCGGCCTACCCATATTTTAGACCAAACTGCGAAGTTCGATTCATTACAAGTCTGGATCTGAATGATGGATACTGGCAGATCCGAATTGAAAAATCCAGTCGAAAGGGTTGTTTCAGTGGAAAGTGATGCCATTCGGTCTCCATTCTGCCCCCACAACATTTCAGGGGGCGTTGTATAGAGTCATTTGTGCAGAAATATTATAGTTATTGGGAAAAAATACGCCACAAGCACATGGATGACCTGCGTGAGGGCTTTAGACGGCTACGAACAGCTGACTTGAAAATCAACATCGGCAAGTGCAATTTTTTCCAGAGAGAGCTAAAATATCTAGTCTACAAAATTATGGAGAATAGCATCTGGACCAACCCAGAAAAAGTACCTGCAATCACAGACTTGAAGCAGCCACCCAACACCAAGGAGTTCAGGCAATATGTGAAATTGCATCAATGCTTTCCTCAAGAAAGGAAACCAGTGGGAAAGGGCAGAGGAGCGACAGAAGGCGTTTGGAACTGTCAAGGCAAAATTGACAGAATCGCTAGTCCTGGCATGCTCAGATTTCTCCAAGATATTTTGTTTGCAGACGGATGCAAGGAACTATGTTATTGGGGCAATATTGGCGAAAACAATAGAGAATGGGGAGCGCGTCAAATCATAGTCATATCAAAGTCCATTTTTCAAGCTAGAACCATCAAATTTTTCACACATACCTGTCAATTTATTTTAGAGTTTCGGATTTTTTATTTTTTTTTTCAATTGGACCACGCCTTTACCCCCCTCCACCAGTATACTATGGTCAAAAAGAAAGATTTTTTTGCCAGTTTCAAATCTAGAGCCTTTTAATTTTGCACACATCAATTTATTTTAGAACTTCGATTTTTTTATTTTTTAAATTGGATTACGCCTTCACCCCCCTCCCGTAGTAGCCGTATAAAAAACAGCACATTTTTAAATATTGTAAATTACGTGCTTATTCTTCCTCTTTGGTTAAAGCAATATTAATTTGGCCGTCAATCAGAGTCGCAAGCATTGGTATCTGTGTTTGCCAACTCTGATACGATAGGTTGGTTGGTCGGCGGAAATGTTGCCCTTAAATGGCTTGTGGACGGAAATCACATACTGCAGCTTCCTTAGCCCACATTCCAACAAAAATACCAATGCGTCTTACGGGGTAGGGGGATCAACTCATTTGGGATCAATCATTTCTTAACTTCAGCAGAGCTTTCTGGCTGCACTTCCCACACAACTTTCAACACCATCACCAATTCATCTTCTTTCGCTTTCTTTGCAGAAACTGATGCGGCATGCAATAAATAAAGCGCGGAAAAATTTGGCAATTTGGCAAATATTTATTGATGTAACTGATGAAAATTCGAATTTGATCTTTTAATCTATTAAGCTGTGCGACACTGAGAACAGTTTTATTGATTTTCCTTAATATCCACTTCATCAAAGCAGAATTGTCGCGCTTGTTGTTGTCCCAAACTTTCAGCAACATTAAACGGCGGCACTCATATTTAGCTGCAAAATGCAAAATTTACTCGAAAATGAGCAAAAACGAGCAAGGGAAACTTATTAGATCCGTATCATTATACTTGTATACAGAACATACCTTTTTTAGTTGCTTGCGATAGCGTGCGCAGAACAAGTAATACTTCACGAAACACGACAGTATTTGTTACATTTCTTTTGCAAAAAGACACCAACAACAGTTGCACATACACAACTAAACATTCACAATCATGAGAAACTAACACTGCACATTTATTTTAAATACCTGTGTGAAGATTTTGCATGTTTACAATTCACGTTATCTATGATCAATCACCTACAAGACAATTAGAAAGTTCAGTTAAACTCACGGTTGTATATTGACTACGCAAACGTGCATTCAAAAAGCTGACTTTAATTGCGTGCCAATTTAAAAAAAAAGTTTGAAAAATATTTCGATAACGTTTTTTTTCTTATCTCGTGAATACATAATTATAAAACAAATTCAATGTTGAGATTTGGAAACATAAAAAATTTGACTTTATGCCAAAATTTCGGACTTTTTAACCATAGTGCACTAGAGGGAACTCACTTTATAGTGATAACAGATCACTTGGCAATGAAATGGCTCAACTCCATCAAGAGCCCATTAGGGTGGATTGCTAGATGGCCACTGGGGCTACAATTTATACTTCGAATATTGTAAAGGCAACTTGAATGTCGTGCCAGACGTACTGTCACGACATCTCTTGGGTGAAGAAGCGAGCGAGCAGTGTCCCTGGAGACAGAAACTGCGGTGTGAGCTAACAATGAATTCCCAGAAATTTCAAGAGTACAGGCAAGAGAACGCAGCTCGTTACTATTGGCCCGGCAAGATGCTGACACAAATCCCTGAGGAACCATGGGCCACAGTCTGAACCGATTTTGTTGGATCTAAGCCCAGGTCGAAGCATGGGAACATAATGCTATTGGTGTTCATAGACAGATTCTCCAAATGGACAGAGATGGTGCCACTGTGAAGTGCTAAAACAGGTACATTGCAGAATGCGTTTAGGCTTTCTAAATCTAGATGTGGAGAACCAAAAGTCCTTATCACCGACAATTGTACGTAATTCACCAGCAGTGCTTGAAATATTCGCGAAGGAGCTGGGAGTAAAATATTAGCTTAGAGCACCATATACGGTGCAAGAGAATCCGACTGAGCGGGCGAATCGGACAGTAAAGACATAATAGCACACTATGACGGAACCAATCAGAGATGGAAACCGTTGGCAGATGTGTTCCAGATTTTGAGACGCAGCCTAGAGAAGGCGAGACACCACAATCTACCTACGGTGGAGGCCATGGAAACCAGAAATGGACAAATGAGCATCACCTGCCCAATGCAGCAGAAGGCTTCGCAGCAAAACAGCAAGTGAGCAAAAGTACGAGTAATAAGGTAAAGCCATTCAAAAAAAAAAAGTGAGTCAGCTTGGATATAGCTACTTAAGAATTAATGTTGTAGTGATAGTATGATAATATTATAATATTAGTATATAAATAACTAAAAAACAAATTACAAAACAAAAATACATAAAATATTTTAAAATATAAACTATTAAAATAACCTGGTCGTGATATTCATGCTATTAATAATATTATAATAATAATATATTGATTATATAGTAATTTCACAAGAAGGAAAAGAAGCAGCAAGTTTTAAATAGAGTTTGAGAAACCCTCGCTACGTATGAGCAAACCGTCGCAAGAGGGTAAAGAACTGCCGACAGTAGCGCCACTCGTAAGCATTTGCAACAACAAAGTATAAGACGCGTGAGAATGCAGGCAATAGCAAATTGCACGCGTCATACATACGTGCATACGCATAATCGCATGCTAAGGCGACATGCAAAATGCGCAACAACAAAATAGGAGGCGGCGAGCACTGAAGGCAAAAACATATGCACGCACCAATACACCAACTGCAATGCAAACAGGCAACAACTAAATATAGGGCAGCAGTAAATGTTAACAGCAAACATTTCAACTGCACTGTTGCACAAAAACAATATAAGGTTAAAAGGGTGGCCGACAATTCGGCGCGTATAGCAACATGAGATTCAGCAAATCAGGCTAAGGTGCAAGAAGAGTGTGGTGATTAGAAAAGGAGGGCATAGAGGAACCGCTAGACGCTAGCGCCCACGCTCGCTGCCGAACTGCCGCCACAGGGTATAAAAGGGGCCCGCAAGTACGAGTCGGCCTATTTGTACAAGTGAGAAAAATCTAACACGAACACCTCAAGTTGAAGAAGAAGCTGTAGTCAACCGGCCTTGGAGCGTCCGGGGCGCCAGAGCGTGGTACGATGACATCCGGTGTGGCTGCCATTCCACCCAAGGAGAGCGACGAGAAGAGCTGGCAGCCTCGTCGGGGTCGTGATCACCGGGAAAACCGTGGTCGACGACCTGAGCAGCCTCGGGAAGATCGCCACCATCATCTCCTCCAAGCTTGACGCAAGACTGGGGGATGGAGGATTCCGATTGCGTGATAACGGCAGGTACTTGCCGCTATCCACGTGGGAACCGGCATGGCCTCCCACTCCCTATCACATATGGGAGACAGACAGTAGCGAGACTAAGAGGCGTGCCATCCGGGTTTCTCAATTGAGGAGCATCCCGAGCAACGCGAACCTCTGTAGCAACGACATTAGCAGCATTAACAGCGCAAGCAACGCCAGCCTCTCCGGCAGCAGCACGAACAACTGGCACAACAGTACTATCAGCTGTACGACGCTGACGCGATACTACAGCAACCACAGGTTGAGCGATCGGGCAGGCGTGGACTGCGATACGGCTGTCAGCCCGACCGACATGGCAGCGGCAGCAGTCGGAGCCGACGCCACCGAGGCCGATGCGACTCACACTGCAGCGGCAGGCATTGTGGCTGGAAGCCAGGTCGCTTAAAGATGGTGGTACACCTTCAAAGGACAAAGAAGCCACAGGGGGAGCAGAAGGAATTGTGTGGGCGGATGGGTGCCGATATAGAGTGCGCTACTCGAGCACAGGCTGCAGTGTGTAGAGGTGTAGCTGAAAAAAAGTAGAAAGTAATTAAAAGAGATTGGCGGAACGCATATACCAGACTACTTACTGCGGAGAGATAGAGGAGTTAGATGGCTCTGTGAGAAATTATAAAAATAGAAGGCAGCAGCTAAGAGAAAATGTGTGAAGGTTTACACATTTAGTGAAAAAAGTGTGGAAAACTTTCTTTTTGACACATGGGTTGCAGTGATCAGCTGATCGTTCTGTTAACAGCGGCTAACCGTAACAGAGTGCTAATAAATGCGCCATGGCACAGCTTACCAGCAATTGCTAGGTGGGCATTTTGGTGTGGGATCGACGGACGGATAATGCAAAAACGAATGCTTCGTGTTTTCCCGAATGAAAGGGGAAAGTGTGATGTGCAAAATGGCAGTATAAATAGATATTTGTATATACATACATATACGAGCACTAACCCTATTAATTCATACGGCATGTTTTTTGAGGTATGTGCAATGTTTAGCAGACGATATTTTCAATGTAAGTTCAGATATTTCATAAAAATTTTTTTTTTTGTGAAAGCTAATTTTATTCTCTAAAATTTATATACGTATGCATAAGTTTACTGTACGTACAACAACAACAATAACGAAATTCAGTTTTCCAAATGTTTCACTTAACTGATAACAAACAAGTAAGAAAGCTCTAGTCGGGTCTGCCCGACTACGAGATCCCCTGAACCAAGTCCGAGCTGATGTTTTAAACAACCTAGCTTACATCTTTTATCTATACATATTACCTCTGCGCATATACACATGCACACATATACACATGCACACATATACACAGGCGCACATATACACATGCACACATATACACATGCACACATTTGTATACACATGCACACATATACACGTGCACACATATACACATGCACACATTTGTATACACATGCACACTGAAGCACGCTCGCCGATTACTGCGTAGTTGATTTGAATGTATGTGTGCACACGTACAGGCTGCTGCCGCGTGCTTTTACAATGTTTCCTTTAATAACTTCTGTATTACTTAACGGATTTGAATGAATTTTCTGCATTGAATGCTATTAATTTATTGAAAATACGGTTTTCACTAAAAAATTTGAAAAAATTAAATTGTGGCTTTGATAATTTTTTTTTTAATAAATTTTTTTTGTGAAATGTTGAGGTTGTATCCAAAATTTTAAAAAATAGAAAATGTATTTTATTTACAGAAAGCTAAAAACAAAATTTGGTAGCTGTAGCTAAATATGTAAAAGATATGGTCAAAAAACTGAATCTCGATAACGTTTTAAATCGATATAATTGAAACGGTAAAATTTATCGAATATCTAAAATAAACTCGATATTTTCGCTGTATACACAGACCATCATGCAAAATTTGAAGTCTCTAGCTCTTATATGTTCTAAGATCGACACGTTCATACATACGGACAGACGGACATACAGACAGGCGGACAGGGCCAAATCGACTCGGCTCGTCGCCCTGATCAAGAATATATATACTTTATGGGGTCTGCCACGCCGCCTTCTGCCTGTTACGTACTTTTTGCAAAACCATTATACCCTGAATTCCCATTTTCAATGGGTTCAGGGTATAAAATGTGACCACTATTAATTCATACGTTTCGTAAATCGATTTACTATTTTACTAAAAAACAATGAATCTTATCATTTTACTGTACTTTATATTGAATATCATCGCCTTTGACCTTTATAACACATTTACAACATGCTGGCATTGTTTTCATTAAATTTTGTTGAAAACAGAATCCCAAATATCTTGAAACTTAATTTTTAATTCAGAATACATACTTTATACAACCGATTTCCAATTTATCTCAACTGCAGTGGCGTTCATTCACACTTTTTGAATTTTGCTTGACCGCTCAGAGGCGACATTACAGATTGTCGACGATCAGTCTTCACTAGTATGGCTAGAGCTAAATAGCTCTTGTTTTTCAAAAATTTATAAAAATCAATAATTATAGCTCCTATTTCTGGGCAAATAGGCTTACCACGTGCAATCGCTACTAAGGCTTGACTAACTTCAAGCGATAACATATTTTTCTCATTATGCATTGTATTACTGCTTACTGATTACACCTAGATACTGATTATATTAGTTTGTTTGCTATCGTTTTGATCTCCCTTCAATTCTGAACTTAGCCACATTTTTGTTATGAGTTAAGTGAATCATTTAGAAAACTGAATTTTGTTATTGTTGTTGTTGGAAGTACAGCAAACTTATTCATATATTAATTTAAGAGAATAAAATTAGCTTTCACAAAAAATATTTTGTTATGAAATATCTGAGCTAACATTAAAAATATCATGTGTTAAACATTGCACATACTTAAAAAAACATGCCGTACGAATTAATAGTGGTTTGGGCTCATGACCAGTTCCTCACAACAGCTCCAGAAGTGTTGGAGCAACCCTCACAATGAATGGCGTCAAAGACAACACAGAAATTGGCCTCTTTCACACTATTTTGCAATGTGTTCGTGTCGCACGCACAGGGCATCCAGGAACCGTGCCGCGAAATCTGGCGCCCACGGCAAACATAGAGTGGCGCTCCGATAACGGGCCTTTGACGAATGGAATGTTGTGGAGCTATCATGCGATGGTGCTGTTACATGGATACGAGCATCATAGTGAGAGTGCTGAAAGTCAATGCGAGTGCAGAGACCAACGGCGATCATCAAAAAAGCTTTGCAGGACATTGAGAACGAGCGATCTACGAGGACATCGAAGGACACCGAGCAATAAGGACATTGGACGTGCTGTAGGAGAAGTTAGAAAATGCTGCGTACTCAGATGAACGGTTATTCCGCAAACATTACTCACACTTGGCCAACTTATCCTACAGCCTGATTCGTAAGTACGTTAAATCTTATCAATACGCAGAAGTGCTTAAACATAAACTAGTAGTTGGAGAGCATGTCAGTCCGTTCGAACCGCCAGAGTATACAGCACCGTATCCTGGCGATTACATGCTGTGCTCTTCGGATCATACATCCAAGTGTGCCCATAGGAAGCGAGTCCCTACGGCTTGCAGGAGTACGTCACGCAGGATTCTAAGTAAGTATAATAGTAAATAAGCGTTACTTGTCAAGAAACATAAGCGGAAGCTAAAATCTACAGCTCATAAAATAAATATTACTTAATAATATAGCAAGCACCTACACTTATAAATATTTGACGGCACGAGCACACAGCCGACTGATCTCAGCGCGACTAAAACTCGGGTTAACTGAAGTTAAAGTCTTTTTAATTGCAAGAAGCAAATATTAATTTTGAATTTAACACGTAGTCTTCGTGCTACTGCAGGTTTTACATATATTTGATTCATCCGGATCCGACGATAATATCTCATAGCGCCCATCGGCCCAAAAAATTAAATTTTTTTATGTTTGTTTTTTTGTGTGAAGTGCAACCTTTTAATTTTGAATATATACTAGTGTCTCCCACCTCCAATGAAAAAGATATACAATAGTATATTTAGCTGTGCCCTTAGGGGTCGTGCCAAATCGGTTTTATATATTGAGTCCCAACAATTATTTATTTAACAAATTAAATTTAGTATTTAAACCTAAGTTTCATGAGAGTTTAAGGAGCACTAGCTGCTAGGTACTTTGACTCGCAATCCCGAAAATTACTCTGGACCTTTTTTAAAAATTTATCAGACTATTTATTTTTTCCGAGAGTGCAAATCGGAACAAACATTATCTTCTACAACTTTATAGCTAATGGCCCAAATAATGACGAATAAGTTAATGTTATTATTATAGAGTGATCTAAAATCATATATGTATGTACATGTATGTCTATATGTACCGAATCGGTAAAAAGCTGTATCTCTTAACATTTTTCACAAAATATGTCACATCCCTCTACTTTTAAAGGTAATCATGCAAGCAATGCATTTTTAGAGGAACATTTTCCATTAGGACTTTGTTGGGCCAGTACCAGCAGCGCAGATGAGCGGTCAGCTTAAAAAAAGCAAAACAATTGGAAGAGCAGTTGTTCATGTGGCTGCTGCTCTCTCTTAATCTAATCGCTGCAGCCGCATTGCTAAGAAGGCATATATTTTAGTCTATTTATTGATATTTAGTGGACAGCACGACATTTGGTCGCTTGCTCGCATTATCATAATTCATATTTGGCGGACAGCATGACACCTTGGTCGCTTGCTCGCATTTGTTAACTAATTATTGAGTACTATACTATTCTTGGCTAGTCACACGACATTCGGTCGCTTGCATACAGTGTTTAGTAATAGCAATTGTTATGTTGGCTGATCGCACGACACTTTGGTCGCTTGCACACAGTGTTAACAGAATTCAATAAAAGCATTAACTAACTACAACAAAGTGACTTATAATTTAAATTATGAAATACAAAGCCAATGAAAAAACTCGTTGGCTCAATAGACTTCACTAATAACTGATAAAAAGTTATCATAACAATAATCAACGTCAATGCAATACGATATTGGGCCAATATAAAGAAGAGAAACAAGTATTAATTACATTGAAATTGCACTTCGTATAATTGTAGTTGTGGCTAAAAAGTGACTGCCTATGCGATGAGAATTAGGAAAAATCAATTAATAATAGAATGGGAACATGGTGCATGCCACTGCTCGTAATTTATTTTACGCATTCAATTACACTAAATTCAACTTCGAAGCTAAGAAAGAATAAATCTAATAAGTTCCATCACACAAAGCGCATTCAGACTAAGGAAGTGGCTCAATATGCGCTTTGTATATATCCAAAGAGCTGTTTGGTGGAATGTATGAAAAACATATAAAGATACAGCTTATTTATCAAATAATGAGTCATCATTTGAAGGGTGAGCCAGCAACAATAACAGTAATAATAATACAACCTCCTCTTGATTTTGATAAATATTAGAACATTTATATTTTAACATTTATATTTTAGCTGTACAACTTTGGAAGATATTGTTTTCTCCCATTTGCTACGCCCTAAAGAGACGGATGTATATAATTATACTCTGAACCCATTGAAAATGGGAAATCAGGGTATAATGGTTTTGCAAAAAGTATGTAACAGGCAGAAGGAGGCGTGGCAGACCCCATAAAGTATATATATTCTTGATCAGGGCGACAAGTTGAGTCGATTTGGCCCTGTACGTCTGTCTGTCCGTCCGTCTGTCCGTATGTATGAACGTGTCGATCTCAGAACCCATAAGAGTTAGAGACTTCAAATTTTGCATGAATGTCGATGTATACAGAGCGCATATCGAGTTTGTTTTAGATATTCGATAAATTTTCAAGTTTCAATGATATCGACTTAAAACTTAATCGAGATTCAATTTTTTGAACATATCTTTTACATCTTTTTAGCTACAGTCATTAAACTTTGTACTTGGCTTTTTGTAAAAAAATAGATTTTCTATATTTTTATATTTTGGATACCAGCTCCACATTTTACAAAACCAATTTATAAACAAATAAAATTATCAAAGCCACAATTAAATTTTTTAAAATGTTTAGCGAAAACCGTATTTTCAATAAAATAATAGCATTCAATGCAGAAAATTGCATTCAAATCCGTTTAGTAATACAGAAGTTCTTAAAGGAAACATTTAGTTAAATGCCAAAAGCAAGCGGCAGCAGCCTGTACGTGTGCACACATACATTCAAATCAACTACGCAGTAATCGGCGTGAGTGCTTCTGTGTGCATGTGTATATGTGGGGATGTGTATATGTGTGCATGTGTACATGTGTGCATGTGTACATGTGTGCATGTGTATATGTGTTTTTTTTGTATTCGTTTTATTTCTTATAATGTAAAGTATGAGTATACAGAAACGGGTAGGACGAAATGCCTGCGGGACGGCCGCAAAGCAATGCTTCGCAGGCGCTATGCGCCACCTGAGTCCTACTCAGCTCGTCGTCTGACCCTCTCGATCCTTCGGAGCTCCGTCATGATCAGCGCCGCGAAGGCACTGGTTGAGCTCCACGCTTCCTCGGATTCCAGCATGATCGACACCAGATTGTTTTTTCTGATGGATCGGCCCACTATCGTCGCTATGATGCAGTACTGCTTCGTTCCATGCTTCCATCTCGAGCCTGGGATGGCAGAAGTTGCGAGGCCAACTACTTTAGTCAACGCATCCGTAGTTGACTTGGCCTTGCGGAAGCCGAATTGATTCGGTGACAAGTCACCTGCGTTAGCAATAGCTGCTTCGATTCTGGAGCAGATCAACTTCTCCAGCACCTTTCCCAGATTGGCCTATAGGACGATGGTTCTTCAGGTGGTTTACCTGCCTTGGGAAGAAGTATCAGATTCTGGACTTTATAGATCTCAGGGAAAGTTTCCTGATTCAAGCACTCGTTGAAAAGCTCCGCAAATGCACCTGGGTGCAAGGCAAGAGCAAGCTTTAGTGCGCAGTTAGGGATGCCATCTGGGCCTGGCGCTTTGCTGGGCCTAAGGCTTCTAGCAACAGTCAGGATTTCGTCTACAGTTACTGTATCAATCGGACTGGATGGTCTTCGGATGGGTGGCATTGAATCTGTCACCTAGATGGAGCTTAGTCTGGGTGGAAAAAGTGTTTCCACGATATACCTTAACTCCAAACAATTTTGACCAATTTTGACCACCGGTTTAAAAGCTGCGCCCTAGTGGTCAACTTCTGCTGAGTCGCACAGCTCCAAGAAGTAATCACGCTTGCTAGTCCGTATGGCCTTCTTTAACTGACGTCTTGCAAGTTGGTATGCCAACTGTTTTTCAGCAAAAGAAGGACTTCCACGTGCATGCTTCTTCTAGTTTGGATGCAGTTGCGTCGAATGTCAGCAATCTGCTCATTCCACCAATACGTGGGTACTTGGTAACGCCGGTATTGCTTACGCGTTGCCATGCTCAAACTGCACGCATTCTTTATTTGTGAAACCATTTGGCAGGCTCTATACTCTACGGTGCCGGAAGTGGCAAGAGACTGGATAGCCTCTGAAAAAACAACTGGATTAAAAGTATCTACGCGGTAAGCTTCGCGATAGCGAATTGTTGTACTCGCTGTTGGCTCTCCTATTGAGCACAGTATTGCCGAGTGGTCGCTACCTGTGTAAGCGTTGCAAAGTTTCCACTTTGCTTCGTTGAATAAGGATGAGCTGAAGAAAGTTAGGTCAATAATTGACCCATAGTCCGCGCGGCTAAAGGTATGTTCATTCCCAGAGTTCAACAGCGCCACTTCCAAGGAAGCGAAACTCTCTAGTAGCGCACGTCCTCTGGCATTGGTCGTTTGGCTGTCCCATTCTATTGCCCAGGCGTTGAAGTCACCTGCAATGATAACTTTCCGTCCCCTTGCATCAACTACAAGATCATCAAGGATAGATTGAAACTCGCTTAGTTGTATGCTAGGGACCAGGTAACAGCTACAAATCCAAAGGCTACCGTATCTGGCGCGTACGAACCCGTTAAATGACTTTACGTTTGATAGTAAGGTCGTTGGATTACCGCTCCTGTCTGCAGACCACGTCCTTTGGTAACTGATCTTACAGTGGTGGTGCTCGCTGAGTACGGCAACATCGATTCTCATTTCCCTAACAGTCTGCTCTAGGAGATCTTGAGCAGCTATGCAGTGGTTAAGATTTAGCTGTAGAAATCTTAACATTTCATTTTCCAGACAGCCTCGCGGTACGAAGGGCACTTAAAGCTGCCTGTCGCGTGGTCTTGGTTTTTTTCACCTTTCCGAGCGCACAGGCCGCACCTTGGTGGCTTGGAACAAGTTCTTGCCATGTGTCCCGTCTCTCCGCATTTGAAGAAAGCACCTTTCAAGTCCTCGCCGCTTTTGCAGTCAGCCGCTAAGTGCCCAAAGTCCTGGCATTTGAAACAGCGTTTCGGCTGGGCGAAAGCGCGTATGCGGCATACAACCCATCGTATCCGAATTTTACTTTTGGGACTTAGTGTATTCTCCACTTTCTTGGTGTGCGTCTTCGCTAACCCAATGGACTATGCACTGACCCCAGTCAGCTGGTTGTGCCCTGCAGTTACCAACACTACTAACAGCTGTTAGAGTGAAAGCAACTGCTGTGTTGTGTTATTTGGCGAGACAACCAAAGTTTCCCAACAATGCGGGAAAAAAAATCCTGCAGGGAAAAGAAAGTGAAAAGTGCAAAGCACTCAGAGAGGACGCTGACGCCCCCCTCCCTTAGGCCACGGACCAATAATAATCTAATTTCGCCCGCAGTGAGTTTCTGCGCTTTTAACAGATGGGCACATTTCGCCTACTAGTAGCACGTGTACTAATCTCGTTTTCTCTTCGCAGTGAAGACACCAAAGTCAAATTTTGCGTTAATTTTGTATCAAATTCAGAAGAGCACTCTGCGAACGCGTCCGTACTCCAAGAAAAAAAACAGCTCCAAAGTCATGTGTATATGTGTGCCTGTGTATATGTGTGCATGTGTATATGTGTGCATGTGTATATGTGTGCATGTGTATATGTGTGCCTGTGTATATGGGTACGTGTGTATATGCGCAGAGGGTAATATGTAAAGACAAAATGTGTAAGCTAGGTTGTTTAAGCCATCAGCTCTGACTTGGTTCGGGGGATCTCGTAGTCGGGCAGACTAGAGCTTTCTTACTTGTTCTAGTCTGAACCCATTGAAAATGGGAATTCAGGGTATAATGGTTTTGTGACAATGTATGTAACAGGAAGAAGGAGGCGTGGCAGACCCCAAAAAGTATATATATTCTTGATCAGGACGACGAGCTGAGTCGATCTAGCCATGTCCGTCTGTCCGTCCAAAGGAACGCAGTGAGCTCGAAAACCACAAAAGTTAGAGATTTGAAATTTTAGATATATATTCATGTATACCTTACGCAGTACAAGTTTATTTTTTTTTTTCGATAACTTATCCTATTTCCTTATTATCGATAACAATAGATATTTTGACTTTGTTTATAAGCTATAACATGAAGACCATACTAGCTAGAGACACCAAATTGACTATGTAGGTTTGCGTGATAAGAATACAGATAAAACAAATTACAAATACAAATAAAATTTTGAAGACCTCCCCCCATTAGCCCCAAAAGTGGAAAAAACCTATATCAAATACTAGTGAGTTTGGATTTCGGATAAATACACCTTTAGCTGTCAATATTATGTCCTGAAAATTTTATTAATCAAGTAGATCTAGAACCGAAGTTATTTAACAATCAATTTCTCATAATACTGCCCAGAATGCAGCCCAAGCGCAGTTGCTTAATCATTTATGCAGTAAGTAGCGCGCGTGCTTGTGTGTGCATGTATATGTGAGCGTGTGTGTGTGCGCGCAGAGAGTAATATGTATAGATAAAAGATGTTAGCTAGATTGGTTAAAACTCCACCTCGGACTTGGTTCAGGGAATCTCGGGCAGACCCGACTAGAGCGTTCTTACTTGTTTTTCATAATTTTGTCGAAGCAGTCGTGCTTAAGGTATTTGTTAATTTTTGGGTCTCTAGGGGTAAAATTGTAGAAGATATATACGATTTGGAACGTGTTTTTTATATGGCGGCTAATATAAATATATGTTTTAAGCTTCAAGACTCTGTCTCTAACAGCGCCCAAGATATTAAAGGATGTATGTTCCCGATTTATCACGCCCCTAGTTAGCGTGGATATATAACTTTTTGATCGATCTTAAGGAGAGATCAACTGTAGCCTACTTGTTTAATTTGAATGTTATAGCTTTTAAGCTGTAGAAGATTTGACACGCTCCCAAATGGGCATACGAGCCCCAAGCACTATTAATTCGTATGGCATGTTTTTTGAGGTATGTGCGATGTTTAACAGACGATATTTGTTTTTTATTTATATCAATGTTAATTGAGATAATTCATAAAAAAATTTTTTTCTGAGAGATAGCTTTATTCTCTTAAATTTATGTTGCATAAGTTTGCTTTACGTACAACAACAACTATAGCAAAATTCTGTTTTCCAAATGATTCACTTAACTGACAAAAAAAATGTGACTACTATTAATTCGTATGCCTTGTAAATTGATTTACTATTTTACTAAAATTCAATTTTATAGTTTTTCATTACTTTTGATTGAGTAACATCCCCTTTGACATTTATAACGCATGTATAACGTGTTGGCAGTGTTTTAATTAAATTTTGACATTGATCTGTTAAAACAAAATCACTAATATCTTGGAACTTTATTTTTAATTCGGAAAAATTTCTTTGAGGTTACTTTCTTAGTTTTATTTTCATTATTTGCCATATATTTTCTATTAGGCTAAGATCTGGGCGACTTGATGGCCAATCCAAGACCTCAATTTCGATACATTCCAGCCAATTTATAGTTTGTTTGACAGTGTGAGTTGATGCTCCGTCTTGTTGAAATGTGAATTCATCATAGTTTGCGAGTTTTTAAATCGATGGCAGTTAATTTTCTTCCAATATGTTATTATATTTGTCAGCGTTGACCTCAATGAAATTAAGTTTTCTTACTCCTTTGGCAGACATACAAACTTAGCAGTCCTTTTAAGGCATTAAAAACTACCCTTCCTTGAGAATCACCGGCAGTCACATCAAATTTACATTTATAGCTAATTATGATAGAGTTCCATTGCCTTTGAGTCCAAGTCATCCTTTCCCTAGCCCATTGCAAAAGCATCTTCTTTTGTCGAAGCGAAAGCAATGACTTTGCCTTAGCCTTCGAGAAAGTTAAACAATTGAATTTGTTACTTAGGTTCTCACAATACATACTGTATAGTACCATATCCAATATTTCTTGACTGTAGTCTCATCTGTTCACAGTTAACACTTTTTCAATTTTGTTTGACCACGCAGAGGCCATATTTCTTACAGATTCTCGTCAATCTGAGTTCGCTATTAGGCTAGACCTCTTTTATCGCGAGCTGTTATTACAGATTTTCGGCCTCTAATGGTCGAATAACAACTCGAGAGATTGCAGAAAGATCAGTCAAACGCGACCGTTCACAAGCACATAAAACTTCTATTATTAACTTCCAAACTTGACATATGGGTTCCTCATGTTCTTACAGAACAAAGCTTGCTTCGTCACATTAAAGACTTCGACATTTCCATTTTTCTTAAAAATAGTTATCATTCCTTGAAGTGATGACTTTGACTGACTTAATTATTTGACAATTTTACCAAATGTCTTCCCAGATTTAGAATAATCAATAATTAAAGTTCTCGTTTCACAGCAAAAAGGCATACCAAGTGCTATCGCTACTAAGGCTTGACTTGAAACGATAACATTTTTTTTCCCATTATGCATTGTATTGGGTCGCTCACTAAGTAATTTCGTTTCATGACAACAGCTGATCTTATTAAACTTTTTCGGAGCCAACTTCGCGCTTAACCGCTTTATTTTTTATACCCTGAACCCATTGAAAATGGGAATTCAGGGTATAATGGTTTTGTGACAATGTATGTAACAGGCAGAAGGAGGCGTGGCAGACCCCATAAAGTATATATATTCTTGATCAGGGCGACGAGCTGAGTCGATCTAGCCATGTCCGTCTGTCCGTCCGTCCGTCCGTCTGTCCGTCTGTCAGTCCGTATGAAGGTCCGTAAGAAGATTTGAAATTTTAGATATATATTCTTGTATACCATACGCAGTACAAGTTTATTTTTTTTCGATAACTTATCCTATTTCCTTATTATCGATAACAATCGATATTTTGACTTTGTTTTTAAGCTATAACTTAAAGACCATAATAGATAAAGATACAAAATTGACTATGTATGTTTTTTGTGATGCAAATACAGAAATTAAACTGTTTAAATTTTGGATACCTCTCCCCGTTAGCCCCATAAATTGGAAAAACTTATTTTAAATACTAGGGACTTGGAATTTCGCATATATATACACCTTTAGATGTTAATATGATGTCCTAAAAATTTAATTAAGAAAGTAGATCTAGAACCGAAGGTATTTAACAATCAATTTCTCATAATACTGCCCAGAATGCAGCCCAAGCGCAGCCGCTAAATCATCTACGTAGTAGGCGACGCGAGTGGTTGTATATCAATATGTGTGCGTGTGCGCACAGAGGGAAATATATACAGATAAAAGATGTAAGCTAGATTGTTTAAAACAGCGCGTCGGACTTGGTTCAGAGCTTCTCGTAGTCGGGCAGACTCGACTAGAGCGTTCTTACTTGTTTTTTTTATTCAACAGCTGATATAGTAAAGCTTATTTATATAAAATTTTGTTGGATTTTGTGAAATAGTTTTCATTTGGTGCCTCATCGAAGATGGAAGATCAACAAGTAAGAACGCTCTAGTCGGGACTGCCAGACTACGAGATCCCCTGAACCTTTGTTCGAGTTTGCATGTTTACATACATACAGAAAGATCTGAATGCAACAGTAAAAAAAATTGCTTTTGAACAAAAATTGTTGACAGCAGTGGGAATTGAACCTGCAACTCCTCGCATGCAAGCCGCCATCTTTAAGCTTTACACCACACTCTTCATATTGTTCTTAGTGACAAAGACGCCACTAAAATAGCAGCGGCGAAAATTACAATGAAACTGAAATTGCGATTTAACAAATAAATTTCCAAGAATATGCTTACATTTATATGTATGTGTGCACAAGTATAGACTGTGTGCACTGTACACGCATTGGCGCTCGCTGCCGAGTGTTTTTGCCGATGACAAAATGTTTTCTTTAATAACTTCTTTGTTACTTAATGGATTTAAATAATATTTTCAGCATTATATTTTTTTATTTTATGCATATTTTTTAAATTTTAAATGTGGCTTAAATATTTTTTTTTAGAAAAAATTAAATTTGTAAAATGTAGAGCCGGTATCCAAAATATGAAAAAATAGAAAATGTATTTTATTATCAAAAAGCTAAATGCAAAACTCTGTGACTGTAGCTAAAATGATGTAAAAGATAAAACTGAATCTTGATAAGGCTTTTAATTGATATTAGTGAAACAGAAAAAGTTATCGAATATCAAAAACAAACTCGATATGCGCGCTGTATATATGGACCTTCGTGCAAAATTTCAAGTTTCTAGCTTCTAACTCTTCATACACACGGACAGACGGACGGACAGACAGACGGACAGTTCCAAATCGACTCAGCTCGTCACCCTGATCAAGAATATATATACTTTGTGAGGTCTGCAATGCCTCCTTCTGCCTGTTACATACTTTTTGCAAAACCATTATACCCTGACTTCCCATTTTCAATTGGTTCAGGGTATAAATACAACATTTTCGGCATATTTTACTGTTTTACTATCAAAAGGGCAAAAATGCAGTTCAAAAAAGTCGAAAATTATACGATGTGTACGGAGAAGATATATTGACCGAACGCCAATGCCAAAATTGGTTTGCAAAATTTCTTTCCGACAATTTCAATCTTGAGGATGCACCACGTTCTAAGAGGCCTCTTGAAGCCGATGTGGACAAAATAAAGTCATTGGTCGATGCAAATTGTCGAAAAACAATGCAGAAAGATTAAATCTGTCAAACGCGACCGTTCACAAGCACACGAAACGTCTAGGACGTCCTCATGTTCTTACACAACGAAATTTGCTTCGTAGCATTAACGACTGCGATACGCTTATTAGACATTAAAGAAACGATCCATTTTTAAAGCGCATTATTACCGGCGATGAAATGTGGGTTGTTTACAAGAATGTAAAGCGCAAGAGATCATGGTCTAAACAGGATGAACCAGCTCAAACCACTTCGAAGGCCGATGTTCACCAAAAAAGGTTATGTTGTCCGTTTGGTGGGATTTCAAGGGGATCGTTTATTTTGAGCTTTTGCCGGACAACAACGATTAGTTCTGAAGTTTATTGCAATCAGCTGAACAAATCAAGTGATGTACTCAAAGAAAAGAGAGAATTAATCAATGGGAAAGATGTAGTGTTCCACCAGGATAATGCGAGACCTCATACAAGTTTGATGACTCGCCAAAAGCTATCGCAGCCTGAATGGGATGTGCTACCACACCCACTATATTCTCCAGACTTGGCACCTTCGGACTATTACTTGTTCCGGTCTCTGCAGAATTTTTTAGATGGTACAACCTTTACCTGAAATCAGGACGTCAAAAACCACTTGAACCAGTTTTCTGCCAACAAGGATCAAAAATTGTATGAACGTAGAATCAATCTCTTGCCCGAAAGATGGAAAAAGGTATTAGATCAAAATGGAGAATACATATATTAATAAAATGTTATATAAAATAAAAAAATCGTGTGTGAATTGCACTAAAAAAAAACGCAATTACTTAGTGAGCGACTGAATATTAGTGTTTACAGATTACACTTAGATACTGATTATATTAGTTTTTTTTTATATTTGTTGATCTGCCTTCAATTCTAAACTTAGCCAATGCACCGTACGAATTTATAGTGGTCACATTTTTTTTTATCATATAAGTGAATCATTTGGAAAACATAATTTTGTTATTGTTGTTGTTGGACGTACATCAAACTTATGCAAACATATATTTAAGAGAATAAAGCTATCTTTCAGAAAAAAAGTTTTTATGAAATATCTGAACTTACATTGAAAATATTGTCTGTTAAACATCGCACATACCTCAAAAAACATGCCGTACGAATCAATAGTGGTTGGGGCTCGTAGCTCTATACACTATATATTTATGTATGGGGGGTGGGATACACGGGAATATATTCCAAATTTCAAGTCTAATGCTTCAATAGCGTCAAGCAATACAATGCCTTTTGCAAAAAGACTCCAGTGTGCAAAATTCAGCTCTTAATAGTCTAGGGAAAGATTGCGTTGATCCAGACAGACAGACGTGCTAATCTAGGGAAAGATTGCGTTGATCCAGACAGACAGACGTGCTAATCAAGAATATACTTTGTATGGTCGCAGATGCGTACTTCTGACCAAAATTAATATACCCTTTTTACAAGGATATAATAATAAATCCTCAGATTGCACTTTGGTCAAAAAGTTCGTTTTTTTGGCATAGAGTCCAGTTTTAAAACTAGAACCAGCAAATTTTGCACACATATCTGTCAATTTATTTAAGAATTTCGGATTTTTTTTTAATTGGATCACGCCTTTACCCCCCTCTACCGGTATACAATGGTAAAAAACTAAGATAAGCCATAAAGTCCAGTTTGAAAGCTAGCGCCTTTAAATTTTGCACTCATATCTGTCAATTTTGCAAATTTGTTCTTGTATGCGTAGCAGTTACCAATACGATGACCTTGTAGATCTATCCAAATCATTGGGATGCCAAATCCCACTTGTATGCACAGTCTTTTCGACGAACTATGCAAATTGCTGTTGCATTGCGTTTAAATGTTATTTGGCACCCAATCTACGTCTCTAATTACGGGCAAATTAAAATATTCCTCATAGATGGTGGCAGTTCTAAAATATATTTTCCGCCTACTTCGATGGCTCGTAAATTTTCCACATACGTAGCAGAATGACGATAAGCCTATTGGACACTTATTCATTTCAATTTATTTTTATACCCTGAACCCATTGAAAATGGGAAATCAGGGTATAATGGTTTTGCAAAAAGTATGTAACAGGCAAAAGGAGGCGTGGCAGACCCCATAAAGTATATATATTCTTGATCAGGGCGACGAGCTGAGTCGATTTGGCCTTGTCCGTCTGTCTAGACAACGTTCTAATCAAATCAACCATACAAAAAAAACAGTTATCAAAATGTATGTTTATACCCTGAACCCATTAAAAATGGGAATGGTTTTGTGACAATGTATGTAACAGGCAGAAGTAGGCATGGCAGACCCCATAAAGTATATATATTCTTGATCAGGACGACGAGCTGAGTCGATTTGGCCCTGTCCGTCTGTCTGTCCGTCTGTCCGTATGTATGAACAATCAAATTTTGCATGATGGTCTGTGTATACAGCGAAAATATGGAGTTTGTTTTAGATATTCGATAAATTTTTCCGTTTCAATGATATCGACTTAAAACGTTATTAAAATTCAGTTTTTTGACCAAATCTGTTACATATTTTTAGCTACAGCTACCAAATTTTGTCTTTAGCTTTTTGTAAATAAAATACACTTTCTATTTTTTCATATTTTGTATACAACCTCCACATTTTACAAAATAAATTTATTAAAAAAAAAGTTATCGAAGACACAATTTAATTTTTTTAAATTTTTTAGCTAAATCCGTATTTTATTTATTTATTTATTTATTTTGCCTACTAAACCTTTACACTTATGCGTGCTTACAAGTTTAATCTAATCCTTAACTTAATAAAATAATTTTAATAATATAAAAATGAATGGAAAACAAAACAAAATTAATTATTATCATTACTGAGCCAAAATTCTGCCCAATTGAGTTTCATAACCCGTCTATTGGTCGCAAAATCAAATTGTAATTCAACCGGAAGGTTATTGTACAATTCCATAGCTCTTCTTAACGGTTCCTTGCTTACATAAATAGACCTCGAAACCGGTAACGCAAAAGGACGAGTGAAGCGCAATGACCTATTGGGCACATTAAAATTGATCTTATTTCAAAGACTTGGGCAGTCTACCTGCCCAACAATAATGCTCATTAAAAAAACTACTGACGCTATATTCCTTCTGTCTTCAAGTGAAGACAGATGGATTAACCTACATCTATCCTTATAGGTCGGTATCGGGTTGACGAATCTCAAGCAATGTAGGGTGGAGTTAACAAATTTTCTTTGAAGTCGCTCTACTTTAATTATATGGACCTTTGCAGAAGGACTCCAAATAATCGACGCGTACTCAAGCTTCGATCTGATTAGGGCCGTATAAATTGCAGTCAATGTATAAGGGTCCTTAAATTGCTTACTTTCACGTCTAACAAAACCATACATCGCATAAGCTCTTGGTAAAATGTAGTCTATATGCTGGTTAAATAGGAAACACGAATCGAACAATACTCCTAGGTCAAGGGCTTCATCTTTATGTTGGAGCCTTTGATTATATATGGAATAAGAAGATATCAAAGGGTACGAACTCTTACTAAAAGTAATGTGGAAGCATTTAGCTAAATTTAGTGGTAACTGATTACACTTACACCATTTAGACAAAGTAAATAAATCAAATTGTAGATCTCTTACATCCAATGGTGATGAGATGCGTTTGAAAATTTTTAAGTCATCTGCAAAAAGCAAGTATTCAGAAAAGCGGAAACAATTTTTAATGTCCAAAATAAAGAGAGTAAATAAAAGTGGTCCAAGAGCACTTCCTTGGGGGACCCCAGAATATGCGATGTAGGGTGACGATAATGAATTATTAATGCGTACTTGATAGTACCGACCACGCAAATAAGAACTTAGCCAGTCTAGTAAGCTAGAATGGAACCCAATCCTGGCTAATTTCTTTACAAGAATATTGTGATTCACCTTATCAAAAGCTTTGGAAAAATCAGTATATACTGTATCAACTTGACAATGTTTAATAAAGGAATGGATGCAGAAGTTATAAAAAACCGCTAAATTAGTTATCGTAGATCTACCAGCCATAAATCCATGCTGATTAGAGTCTAAAATTGGTTTAACTATAAACGAAATATGGCTAACTATGATACGCTCAAATAATTTCGAGATGTTACTAATTTTCGTAATGCCTCTGTAATTACTAACGTCACACTTTGAACCCTTCTTAAAAATTGGGGTAATTATGGAATGTTTCCATTTATTTAAAAATACACCAGATGATAAGGATTTGGAAAAGAGTATAAGCAAAGGTTCCTTCAAAGATTTGATGCAAGCTTTTAGAAACAGCGCTGATATACCATCTTCATCAGGTTTATAGGAGCTGATCAAGTTTCTAGCAGACTCACAGATGTCCTCCATCGAGATAATGATACTGCCAGCATTTAATACAGTTGAAGAGAAGTTATGACAGCTATTAACCTCATCATCACAGCTCGACTGTAAATTAGAGCTGAAAAATTTGGCAAATAGATCAGCTATTCCTAGATCGGAATTAGCTGAGGATGATTCATACGTCATTACTGATGGGATTATGGAAGATTTCCTTTTCGAGTTTAAGAATTGCCAGAACTTTTGAGGGCACTTCTTAATCCCCTCCTCAATTCGTAAAATGTATTGATCATATAGATCTATAAAATAATAGCATTCAATGCAGAAAATTGCATTCAAATCCGTTAAGTAATACAGAACTTATTATGGGAAACATTTAGTGAATTGTAAAAGCACGCGGAAGCAGCCTGTACGTGTGCACACATGCATTCAAATCAACTACGCAGTAATCTTCGCGCGTGCTTCTGTGTGCATGGTATATGTGTGCATGTGTATACAAATGTGTGCATGCATATATGTGTGCATGTGTATATGTGTGCATGTGTACATGTGTGCATGTGTATATGTGTGCATGTGTATATGTGTGCATGTGTATATGTGTGCCTGTGAATATGTGTGCATGTGTATAAACTAATTAGAATGCGTCTGTTTAAGACTCAAGCGAGAATTTAATTGCAAGTACTTTTTATTGAGGCGACCGCCGTTAATGGTATACAAAAATCATCTAAAACTAAGAACAATAATTTCTTAACATTTAGGCTGCCTCTGCCGGCAGCGCTGCCGCATTTGCCGCTGACCGTTGGTATGCGCGGCGTAAACTGCAACGCTTGCGCCTCGTGCAGGGTGTCCGGTTACCCAGCGGACGTTGCGCAACAAAGTTGCGGGACGCTGACACAACTTTTCGGGCCGGCGACGTCGTTGAACTTGACACCAAGCTCCGTTCGAGAACACTCTTTCCGAACTGGGGTTGCTTGGTGTTCACAGTTAACTACTCCCCCTTCCAAAGACTGACCGTCCCTGGTCACGTTATATGTTTTCAGCATCTCTTCAATTTGTTGAGATGTCCGTCGTCTCTTGATGTGTTGACGAAGAACCACGCACCCACATATGACGGTACAAGCCAAAATGCTCATTTCGAGCGTCAATATGGAGATGGCTCCAGAGGTGACGTCATCCTTCATTTCTTTTATGTGATTCAGGTTTTCTTCGCTCAACCGATGGAGGTATGGGAGACTAAGAGTAGCGCTGTGACCCGTGATGTTCAACAAGGGCGATGCAGCGATTCCTGGGAACCGTTCCTGGATGTTGTTGCGGTTCACGTATCTAGTCCTGTTGATCAACGCATAGGCGTTGAACGTCACTAGCTGAGTCCCAGTTGAGGCGATCTCTGCGCTACCGTCGAACACTACAGTAGCCGGTCGGTCATTGATGATAATGATCCCGTCGTCGACCACAGTAACTGAGTCAAAATGGTTAGGCTGCGTTACACAGTGGGCCACTCTTCCAGAGTGTAGACCGTGTGCCCAAGGTCTCGACTGGTGATCGTTCGCAGAACGTGGCTGTTGTTGTCGGCTCGCAGTTGGTGATTGCCAGAATTTGTGTCTCGCATTCCGCTACCACGTTGTCCGAGAGCTGTAGAATTGTGTTGTTATGCGCAACTGGAAATATGGTTACCTTCAGGCAGAGCTTACTTATTCTAGGATAGCTGATTATTATTTTAACAATTTCTGAGGATTGGAATATTTTAATTCTAGATACATCTAACAAGTCGGTGATAGTGGTCCCTGTGAGGTCGTTCATAAGAACAGACTTAAGATCAGCGTGGTCTAAAATGTTTGGATTGATTATGTTGGACTTCGCCAAAGTGATTGTTAACATAAGGTTACCAATCTCGCTAGTAAGTATTCTATTTCTCGTTAATAATGTCTCATAAAGGTGAGCGGTGTCTGTTTGCTCGCTTTTCGCAACTTTGAGTAACTTGTTCACCGTGTCTGTTAGCACGTTTATCTGTATCTGCGTTTTTGAATTTATTTCTACTTGTCTATTGTTTGAACTAACCAGCTGCGCCTCCGTCGTTCTGATGTTGTCAAAGTCATGTGCGTCGGGGGTGCCCGCGACAACCTTAAGTGCCGTTCCCAAGAAGTCGAGGCTTCTTGCATTGCGGTGTGTCTACTTCCAATAGCTTTCGCATATGGGATCGTGGGAACATTTCCGTTAATTTACTAGTTTCGTCGATCATTCGTGCAAATTCCGAAAGGTTAGTTGTATGTCTCAAGAAGTCCTTGTCGTCCCAAAAGAGTACGTTTCCATCCGAAATAGGTATGTAGTCCGTGGGCGAGTAATCTGTCACTTGTGCCGTCGCCAGCAACGTCCGTGATGTCATCAGTAATGTAAGTATCGTCCGGTACAACCTAGAGTGTAAAGTAATTGGACCGTAAATAGGTTTCCTAAAATCTACAAACTACAACTAATTTCTTCAACGGAGGTTGTCCTTATGGACCACCCTCCCCTTGATAAGGACAGTTGTCACCAAGTCCGCTTCTACTTTCCCCTCGTTACATAACGGAGTTAGTTTGTTTCCTAATCTTCGGTTTGTTTTTACAAGTACCTTGTCGCCGACATCAAATACCCTGTTCTGCCTATTTTGATTAAGCCTGGAATTCTGCAACAACTGTGCTTTTTCTATCCTTCCCTTAATTTCCTGTTGAGTTTCTTGCGTTGCGTTATATAAGATATCTATGGGTTTTTTCTGGGTAACTGAATGTATTGATCTGTTGTACTCGATCCCAGCCCGTAGTATAAGCTCGACTGTGTTATTTATACCCTTTTGCAACTTGAGGCACCTGGCTATCTCTATGAGTGTGCTCTGAAAACGCTCAACTTGCCCGTTCGACGTACTGTGCAAGGGAGGAGCGTTCACTACATTGACCCCAAAGTTGTTTAGCAGTAGGGACGTTATGGTCTCTGATCTGAGCGATGGCTCATTGTCGCAGTATATTTGTTTGGTTCGGGGAAAAAGGTTCATGATCGTTAGCAATGGCGGTATAAGATCTTCTATAGTGCGAGACACTATGTGCTGGACCACGGCAAATTTGGAATACTTGTCGATGCAAGTGAGAAAAAGTTTGCGGTCTGTAGAAAAGACATCAATGTGGAGCATCTCCCCCGTTCGTGAAGGGATCGGCGTCTGACCGAGTTCCTGCTTCCTAGGGCGTCTGTCGTATTTTGCTTTGGTGCAAACCTTGCAATTGAGAACCACTTCGTTCGCCAATTTTGTCATCTTTGGGAAATAGTACTCAGACATAACCTGCTTTATATTCTCTTGGTCAGCCCTATGAGCACGATTATGCTCATTGGCGAGAATTTCTCTTTTCTCCCCGTTGTCGAGAACATCTGTGACAAAGTTCTTGCAGTGCCAAAATTTGGTGGTGGGGAAACTCTTCACAAGTTCGTGCTGCAGCTGAGCCAGGATTGGAAGCTCGCAATGAATAGCATTTACCACATTTGCGTTGATGATGGGTTTCACCATGTCGACCAAGGTGTTTTTATCAGTAAAATTGAGGACGTGGCGAGTTTTCTCACCAAATATGATATAGTTCCTCTTTAGAGGGAAACGAGTCTCTTCTAAGACTAACTGATTTCTGAAGCAATTTAGAGGCTTTTCAGTTGTCTCAATGGTGTAGGTCAGTGACGCTTCGCTATGTATTGTAGCGACGTCTGACTCTGGTTCGGCGCTTTCGAGTGCGTTTAAACCTTTTCGCGAAAGAGCGTCAGCTACGTGATTCTCCTTACCGGGCTTGTAAAACATATTAGCCCCTGTCTCGTCAATACGAGCCTTCCAACGCTTAATTCTGGCGTTGGGATTTCCCTCAGACACCGCGAACGTAAGTGGCTGGTGATCCGTGAAAATATTTATAACCCTCACCCCGTAGAGGTAGTGCCGAAACTTGGCTAGGGCCCATACTATGGCTAGCAACTCTCGCTCGTTGGTAGCGTAGTTTGCCTCCCTATCTTTTAAGGTACGGGATATCATCGTTATTGGTCTACCATTCTGTGATAGGACAGCCCCAATTCCGTATGCCGATGCATCGGTAGTAAGATCGAACGGCTTTTTGAAATCTGGGTACATTAACATCACGTCTTCTGAAGCTAGGATATTTCTTAGACTTTCAAAAGCGTGGCGCTGTTTTTCGTCCAATTTTACTGCTATTTTTTTGGACCTATACTTGCTCACAGAACCATTTTCCCCCTTGGGAATGTCTGAGAGGGGCTACGCTATGGCGGCGAAGTCTTTAATGAAGCAGCGGTAGTAACTGGCTAAGCCTAAGAACGACCTAACTGCGAAAAGTGACTCTGGGTCGACGTAATGCTGAATGGCTTTCACCTTTTCAGGGTCTGTCTTTGCGCCGTTACTTGTCACAATGAACCCCAGATATTCGACGCTGTCTTTGAAAAACTGGGACTTTTCCTGAGCCACTCGCATGTTTGCATCACGCAGGCTCTTAAGGACCCACTCAACGTGCTTAACGTGGTCCTTTTCGTTTTCGGAAAATATAATGACGTCATCAACATAGACATAACAAGTCTCGCCGATTTGTTCCCGAAGGACGCCATCAATGGCCCTTTGAAAAATGCTGCCAGCATTTTTCAAGCCAAAGGGGAGTCGACAGAATTCGAACTTACCCCCATTCACTGAGAACGCTGTTTTCTCCCTGTCCTGCTCCGCCAGAGTTATCTGGTTGTATCCAGACTTAAGATCGAGCGTTGTGAAAAACCATAGTTATGCTTGGCATTGGGTACTTGTCTGCAATCGTTTTCTGATTGAGTTTCCTGAAATCGATTACCAGACGTTTGTTCCTATTACCGCTGATATCAGTGCCCTTCTTGTCAACTACCCAAATGGGGTTATTGTATGGGGACCGGGACTTCCTAATGACACAATTTCTCAAGAGATCGTTTATCTCTGAGGTGACAAAGTCCTCCACGCCTCGCGGGTATGGATATAGCTTCGAGTATATTTCCTTTTCGTCAGTTGTCCGAATGGTGGCAACGACGGCGGTGTTATACGGCAGTGACTCGTTAGGGTCTGCGAATGCCTTGCTATTACTTTTAAGCATTTGAAGGAACTCATGCTTTACCATGGGAGGCACCTTAATGTCAAGGACCTTGGTGTGGTTTACATTCGAGCAATTGTGATAGTGTATCGTCTCCGATACACCCTCAATCAATAGCTTGTCCTCTTTTAAGCTTATGGCCGCGTTGACCTGTTTTAACAGATCAAGGCCGATTATCCCATCGAATGTGGAAAGACTGTCTAGGATGAAAAATGTCGCATTTTGTCCAAAGATTATTAGCGTTCATTTCTCAGTAACATTATTCGTGCCGTGAATGGACTGCACGACAAATTTTGATTCGACCGGGCCTACGCTTCTAAGGTTTCTGAGCGGCTTGATGTAGTTCTTTGCCGCGCCCGTGTCGATCAATAGTTTTACGTTTGTCCCTGCTACTCTTCGCCGTAAGTACGCCAGCAGGGACCTTGCCCTAAAAAATTGATATTATTAACTAAAAAGTTAACACTATCACCCTCGCAATCGGTGTCAGTCTCGATTTCATCGACCTGCTCACCAGCTTTAACGGTGTACGACGCGTCTTGGTCTGTACTAGCGGCGGAAAGGTGATCTAATCTTTGACGCCTTTGGCCTGTCATGCGATCGGACGTGTTCGATCGCTTGTTAGTCTGGGCTTGGTTTGCAGTGGTCCTGCCAGACTCCTGACCCTTGCGATAATTGGTGGGCTGCCTATATTTTGACGATGAAGGGTCTACCTCCATCGGCTCTTGGCCGGTTCCGCCTGTAGACTTAGCATTTGTTGGGTCAGCGTGTTGCTGATCCCTTTGCTTCCTAAAGGCAGGGCTCCTCCCTTGGCCAGCTTGACTGCTGTGCCTCTGCTCCTGACTGTTTTGGTTCTGGCGGTTTTGACTCCGCCCCTCGCTCTTACTAACTTTATCCTCAAGACTCTTAGCGAAGTTTGTCGCGAAAGCGTACCTATCGTGGTTCGACTCCACCTCCTGAGCCAAAGCCAATGCTGATGGCAGATCAGGCGGGTGAGCCGCGAACAGAACATCTGTCAGGTTACGTTTAAGTCCGGAGATGAAAATTCGGAGTGCGTCGCCCCTGAACTTTTCGCACATGCCCTTAGAAAGGTCTCTGTCGTAAGTCATGTTGGCTTTGTTCGTTAGTAACGTAAGCTTTTTCTCAACCTCATCATAATATTGAAGTATGGATAGGCCACCTTGTCGCAGGGTGCCCATCTCTTGTTCAATGACGTGTAAGGGACGTTTGTCGCTATAAGTGAAATCGAGCCGAGCGATTATGGCCTCGAAGTTTAAAACTGTGTTAAAAGATGCTAAGAGTGCGTCAGCGGGACCCCTTATCTTGCTCCTGATTATGACTACTGCCTGATAATGACGTGAACTGCCGTTGTATTTCTCGAAAATTTTATAGGAGGTATGTGCTGCCTGTCTCCACGCTACATATGTTTCATGAGCGCCATGGAATTCAGGTAAACACTTGACTGCGTCTAAAAGCTCGTCGCATTTGACATCTCCAGAAATTTCCACGTCTTTGTACACTTTTATTTCAGGAATTTGTAGACGGGTATTCTTCATACGACCTGACAGCTCGTCTATCTGTCTGCCAAACTCTGTTCTTAGCTGGGACTGTCTTCTGTTAAAGTCCTCGGCCTGTGCCGCTAAAGCAGCAGATATGACTTCGCGTAACTGATTCGCGTCCATATCTAAATCTGTCTGTGGCAGACATCTTTTATCTGTACATATTACCCTCTGCGCGCACACACACACATATACGTACACAAGCACGCGCGCCGCTTACTGCGTAGATGATTTAGCGGCTGCGCTTGTGCTGCATTCTGGGCAGCATTATAAGAAATTGATTGTTAAATAGCTTCGGTACGAGATCTACTTTCTTAATGAAATTTTCAGGACATAATATTGGCATCTAAAGATATATATATGCGAAATCCCAACTCCCTAGTAATTGAAATACGTTTAATCCACTTATGTGGCTATGGGGGGGGGGGGGGGGGGGGAGCTATCCAACATTTAAAAAGTTTATTATCTGTATTTACATCACAGAAACCCACATAGTCATAGTCTCTAGGTATAATGGTCTTTAAGTTATAGCTTAAAAACAAAGTCCAAATATCGATTGTTATCGATAATAAGGAAATAGGATAAGTTATCGAAAAAAAATAAACTGTACTGCGTATGATATACAAGAATATATATCTAAAATTTCAAATCTCTAGCTTTTGTGGTTTACGAGATCACTTCGTTCATACGGACGGACAGACGGACGGACGGACAGACGGACATGGCTAGATCGACTCAGCTCGTCGCCCTGATCAAGAATATATATACTTTATGGGGTCTGCCACGCCTCCTTCTGCCTGTTACATACATTGTCACAAAACCATTATATCCTGAATTCCCATTTTTAATGGGTTCAGGGTATAAACATACATTTTGATAACTGTTTTTTTTTGTATGGTTGATTTGATTAGAACGTTGTCTAGACAGACGGACAAGGCCAAATTGACTCAACTTGTCGCCCTGATCAATAATATATATACTTTATGGGGTCTGCCACACCACCTTCTGCCTGTTCCATACTTTTTGTAAAAAAAAATATTATACCCTGATTTCCGATTTTCAATGGGTTCAGGGTATATTAAAAGGAATGATGCAGTTCGAACATCGAGTTTGGCTCTGTCTTTTTTTTTTTTTTTAAACTATCACAGTGTAATAAGTCTTGGTTTTGGTTCGGTTTGGGTTATATATTTGTTCTTTGATTGACGTACTTAAGTATTGTATTTTGCACAATTATTGTTTAACCTGCCTTAGGTACTCCTGGTATAAGCAAGGACTCGCCTTCTATGGGCACACTTGGCAGCGTGATTCGCTATTTGGGGACGACTCCGGTTCTATGAGTGCGATACGTCTCTCTTGCATTCAATTGATTCGCTCGGAGCACTCCAGGTTATCGCCAGGATGCACTTATGTATACTCCGGCGATCCGTACGGATTTCATACAGGCTCTCCTACTACTGGACACGCCTCGAGCATTAACCGCATGCAGTACTGCTACGTATTTTGGAACTCTTTACTAACCGCAAGCAGTGCTGCTTCGCATTTTGGAGCTGTCGCTTACAGCGAGACGCTGTTAATCGTGCTCCGCTGTTGTTGCGATCAGCTGGTAGTTTTAACCACGCGGCGTTTAAACGCTTGATGTCCAAATATTGTTCTTTTTTTTTAATTTCTTGGCTTCCGCCACGACCTTTCATAGAGCCGAGTCCCCCCTACTTTCCCGCAATATATATCTATTTTTCTCTTATATGTACACCCGTCCGCCCATTCAATCCTCGCTGAAGGCGGCCTGGCAGTTGAATTGGCCTCCACTCCGGTTCTGCGTCGTCCCGTTGCTGGTGCTGCTGTCTCGGGCTGATGCTGCTACTGCTGCTACTCGAGCGAAAAGCCCCACGCCTCCACCGCTTCCCGCCAGCATACCTACTCATGCAGCTCGTGTTCCAGGTAACCAATGCGCAGACACGGCGACACGTACGCCGTGTGCCGCCTCAGCTTTCTGACCGTTCTCCTTGAATGGAAAAGGAGCCGCATCGGAGGTCGTCGTCCCACGTACCGGTGTGCCCAAAGCTTTGGCGTAGGTTTGGCTGCACAACCTCCTCCTCGTCCGCCTGCAGTTCCAGTAGAAACACGGGCCAACAGGCGAGGATCAGCCGGGTGCACCTTCCCGACGCCATAGCTCGGGGCGCCCGTCGTTGCTTCTTAGCTTTCAGGTGTTGCGTGCTCCATTCTTTCACTCGATTAAATAGGCCGAGCACATGCCTGTGGCCTCTTCTATGCGTTTCCTTTCCATCTGCCGCACTGCTCTTGCAGATTAGTATTATTACTGAATCCCTTGTTGCTAGGCGCGCCGAATTGTCTGTCTGCCGGTCTAACCTTGCCTTGTTATTGGGCAGTAGCGCAGGTTGACATGTACTGTAAACATTTACTGCTGACTTACATTTTGTTTTTGTCAACTTCGGCTGTCGTTCTGCATTCGGTAGTATGGGTGCGAATTTGTTACTGCTCACTACTGTACTGCTCACCGCCTTAGATATTGTTATTGCCTCTTTTGCATTCTGCTTTTGCATGCTATCATGCGTGTAGTGGTACGTGCATTTTGCTCTACTTGCCAATGTTTACGAGCGGCACTGCATTCGGCAGTTCGTTGCCTCTTATTTTGTTGTTGTCCGTTACCCAAACTATGTTGGGGGATCGCTGCCCTTTTATTTTCTCGCTCTTCATGTTATCAGCATAAATTTTAAAATTTTTCACTAAATTTTGATTTTGCTGATTATATTATTCTCAAGCTGATGTTTCGGCTTGGGTGTTCGCTCTCATTTCTTTTTCTTTTTTAAATAAACTGTTGCCCGGAATCTTGTTCGCCTGTTGTTTTACATAGTTTCAGATCGGCAACATGGGCAGTCCTCGTTAGCTTACCCTCTTCTGACCTTATTTTGCAAATTACCGGTGAGATAAAACTGACCACCGTATACGTATATATAGCGGTCCCAGTTTCGCTGCAAAGCTATCTGCGGCATTGGACAGATGTCGCTCGTTTGATTACACCTGGTCCCCTGTGCACAGTGGACGGTGCTGTATGGAAATAGTGGCCAAAATACTTTGCGTGGAAATTTCAATACGAAATTTTGGAATTAGCTTTATTTAGTACTTACAAAATATAAACCAAACAATTGTCATACCCCGACAACTCGGGGACCCTCCTAAGCTATTAAATGAGGAAGAATTTTGAGTAAAGACTAAAAATGGATAGTAACATTTTTTTCTTATTTATTATAAGAAACTAAACAAGAAGAACATAATCAATTAATTTTTACTAAATTTTACTTAACAAAATATAACAAGTAAGAACGTTTCAGTCGGGCGCCACCGAGTGCGTCAGACTCTGTTCCTGTTAAAGGTGTGTAGGCTTAATAAATTCCGTCTGTTTGAACGCGAGATTATCGAGATTCCTTTTTATACCCTGAACCCATTGAAAATGGGAAATCAGGGTATAATGGTTTTGCAAAAAGTATGTAACAGGCAGAAGGAGGCGTGGCAGACCCCATAAAGTATATATATTCTTGATCAGGGCGACGAGCTGAGTCGATTTGGCCCTGTCCGTCTGTCTGTCCGTCTGTCCGTATGTATGAACAATCAAATTTTGCATGATGGTCTGTGTATACAGCGAAGATATCGAGTTTGTTTTAGATATTCGATCAATTTTTCCGTTTCAATGATATCGATTTAAAACGTTATCAAGATTCAGTTTTTTGACCATATCTTTTACATAATTTTTGGCTACAGCTACCAAATTTTGTTTTTAGCTTTCTGTAAGTAAAATACATTTTCTGTTTTTTCATATTTCGGATACCGGCTCCACATTTCACAAAAAAATTTATTAAAAAATAAAAATTATCAAAGCCACAATTCCACCGTATTTTCAAAAAATTAATAGTATTCAATGCAGAAAATTGCATTCAAATCCGTTAAGTAATACAGAAGTTATTAAAGGAAACATTGTAAAAGCACGCGGCAGCAGCCTGTACGTGTGCACACATACATTTAAATCAACTACTCAGTAATCGGCGTGCGTACTTCTGTGTGCATGATATGTATATGTGTGCATGTGTATACAAATGTGTGCATGTGTATATGTGTGCATGTGTATATGTGTGCATGTGTATATGTGTGCATGTGTATATGTATGCATGGGTATATGTGTGCATGTTTATATGTGTGCATGTGTACATGTGTGCATGTGTATATGCGCAGAGGTAATATGTATAGATAAAAGATGTAACCTAGGTTGTTTAAAACATCAGCTCGGACTTGGTTCAGGGGATCTCGTAGTCGGGCAGACCCAACTAGAGCTTTCTTACTTGTTTGAGCTTGTATTTTACATCAATTTAGCTACAGTCATCAAATTTTACATTTAGCTTTTTTAAAATAAAATACTATTTTGGTTATTATATATTTTGGATACCGGCTCCACATTTCACAAAATCAATTTAATATAAGTTTACATTTTATTTTTAATTTTTTAGGTAAAACCGTAAGGATTTATGCTGAAAATTTTATCAAAATCCATTATGTAACATAGAAGTTATAAAAAAATAAAAAAAACATTTTATTAAATGATAATATCACGCGGCAGCGATGGGAATCGAACCTGGGTCAAGCGTTTCGCATGCCACCGACTCTATTCACTACACCACGGCGTCTTTTTCACGACTATGCGCTAAATTGAAATTGGTGGTGTGTTGATTTGGTTAAACTGACTTGCGTTGTGGTTGCGAAGCCCCAGGTTCAATCCCCACTTAAGGTCAACTAGAATTTGTTTTACGGTGGCTTACATTATGATTGTTATTATCATTTTTTTTTTCGTAAATTTAAACTTCATGAACAGTAACCCACATGTCAAATTTGGATGCTCTACCTCTAAGACTGTAGGAGATACAGTATTACCCTATTTGCCACGCCCCAAATGGGCGTAGCTATATATAACATATATTTTTTAGTAGAGATAGGATACTAGTATATATATTCCAAGTCCAAACTCTTTGACGGCAATATTGCCGAAATTATCACGATTTTAGTAAAAGATATAGTAATTCCCGATTTGATACGCCCCCAGAAGACATGGATGCATAACTTTTGATTTATCTTAAGAGGAGGTCAACAGTATCCCACATGCAAAATTTGGACGCTCTAGCTCCAAAACTGTAGGAGATACAATTTTATCCGATTTGTCACGCCGTCAATGGGTGTAAATATCTAAAATATATTTTTTTGATTCCGGGTGATCTACTTGCACATGTATTCCAAATTTCAAGTCTCTAGCTCTTATAACGCTCAAAATATTATAGGATTTACACAATTTAGGATTTACGCCCCCAGGGGGCGTGGGTATATAACTGTTTAATCTAACTTAAGGGAAGGTCAACAGTAACCCACATGCCAAATTTGGATGCTCTAGCTTCAAAACTGTAGAAGATATAGTTTTATCCGATTTGCCACGCCCACAATGGGCGTAGATATATAAACTATATCTTAAAACGTCCGCGTGGTGTACACGAATATATATTCTAAATTCCATTTCTTAGACTGCAATATTGACAAAAATAACAGCGTTTTAGTCTTAATATATATAGCATTTCCCGATTTGCCACGCCCCCTGTGGGCGTATCGGAAAAATACTCAAACATGATCTGACGCGGATACACACGAGTATATATTCCAAATAACAAAGTCCCTAGCTTCTATAGTATCCAAATGCTGCGCGTTCATACAGACAGACGGACGGACGGACATACGGACAGACAGACAGACAGCAAGACGGACATTGCACAAATCCTATAGACTCTTTTTGCCTTTGGGAATGAATTCTAAAAATGAAATATAAATTTTGAATTGTATGAAATCAAAAAAAAAAAAAAGTAAATCAAACACGGCTCTGAACAAAATGATTCTTTTTTATTTGGTAGTTTTCATTGCCCAGCTAAAAAAGGATCCGAGCTCAATAATAATTTGTTCAGTAAATCTGCATTTGTGACTCTTACGAGTGTGATGTAGTTGATACATTTATATTCCTTTTTTTTTATGTTATGTGCTTATTCCTAGACTCAGCAGCTTCTTCGGAGAGCTCTCCAATCGATACTAATGCATGTGCAATAACATCAGGAGCATGAATTAATAATTTGTGAACTGACGGGGGGTGGTAATACTAATTATACTTCTGTGTCAGTTCTTTTGCTGTATCCAACCAAATTTTTTTAAATTTTTCCAAATTTATTGAATAGCCTGAGAACAAGGCAATGTGGCACATTTCCGTCATTGGCCCGAATTTCCGTCATTGGTTGATCCACTACCGCCAGTTTTGGGTTTATCGACAATCAACCCAATTTTTTTCGAAATTCCTCTTGATAGTTTTTTTTTGTATTTTAAAAATGTTCTTTATTTTCTAATGACCTAATTTGCCATTGTTTGATTTCCAGTCTGTATGAAATACAAAGAAAGTATTCAAAGCACACACAAAACAACAAACTACCATGAAAAAACGGCAAAAAGTCATCGAGACCGCTTTAGTTAAATGTATATAGCGCAAACACGGGCAAAAACGGGCAACCGATATTCATAGCTTAGAATAATAAAACTATAACAATTATTAAAACATAAGTCTGAACTTTGGCAGAAAAAGGGGTATCAACTTTTACTTTAGCTTAAGTATCAATATTTAGACAACGACAACACAGACAATAACACTGGGAACAATTAATTATTAAAACAAATGTACATAAAATTATAACGTAAAAACTGATGTATTGCACAGTAAATACCTTTTTTTTTCAATATTCATTTTAATTTTCAATATTACTACTCGGTTTGATGATTTTGTTTATTTTTGAATCGCAAGCTTACTTTTTAATAAGTTCAACTGTACAGTTCACATGCATTTTTGTCTCTCTTTTGAAGCTATTCTTTATGTGCACTTTTGTAAGAAAGCAAAATCAAAATCACCGATTAATAGCTAATTTATTTAAGAACTTGTGATGACAGATTTGGAGGCAAAACTTAAACTTTGATTTTTTTCCTGATGGCCTATGAAACCGTCCACTGTGCTATGGCCGGTTTCCATGGCCGCAGCCGCAGATTGTAGTACCTCGCCTAATCATGCGCGGCCTTTTCTAGGCTGCGCATCACAATCTGGAACACCTCTGCCAACTTGGTTGCTCTTTCTTTGCGTCGCTTGTCCGGCGCCCACTACGTCGTACAGTGCTTTGGGAAGCCTCAGTTCACGCTCTGTGTCAAAAATGCTGCGCTATTACCAGTCGATGCTGAGACATTGCTGTTGACTGCCCAAGTCAACTCCGGCAGCGTCTCGTCCCAACATTGCTCGTTGTTTCCGGCAAATTGCGCAATCATTGACTGTGCGAATTGTACGCTCAATCGGGTTGCCGTTGCCGTCAGCTGATGCTTCACCCCAAGCTCCTCCAGAAACTTTTGAACGCTCGACTGTTAAACTGCGTACCATTGTCAGTGATGAGCACCTTTGGTGCCTCAAATCTGGGCAAGATCCGCTCTCGAAATGCTTTCTGCAGCGTCGTTGTGTTAGCACAGCGCAGTGCCACCATTATTTGGAGAATCTGTCGATGAAGACCAATAGCATGATGTTCCCATGCTTGGACCTCGGCAGCGGTCCCACAAAATCGGCGAAGACGGTGGCCCACGGCTCCGCAGGGATTTGTGTCAGCATCTTGCCTTTCGCCTGAAGTTGGCTCGGTTTATAACACTGGTACAGCTCGCACTGCTGCACATATGCATTCAAAACTTCCCTGCAAAGCCCGGGCCAGTAATAGCGGGCTGCCACCCTTGCTATTGTTTTGCGGTGTCTCAGATGTCTCGCCGTAGTTACATCATGGTTTTTTTTTCAAAAGCTTCACTCGGTTGCCTTTTGATACGCAGAGTTTCCAAGCATGCACATCCTCGTGCCCGGCCTGATGTGGAATATGCCGATAAACCTCTCCCGTTTATTTTACATAATCGGGAATTTCTGGGGCTTCATTTCTAGCTCCCACCACAGCTTCTGTATCCATGGACACTGTTCACTTGCTTGCCCCTCAGTGTCCACTAGTACGCGACACGTCTCATCTTCTAATAGCTGACGCGATAGTGTGTCTCCGACGACATTAAAATGCTTCTTCCTGTACTTGACTTCAAAGACAACTTGTAGCAGCTCCAGTGCCCACCTAGCAATCCTTTCACATGGGCTCTCAATGGAGTTGAGCCATTTTAATGCCATGTTATCCGTTATCACTATGAAGTGGTATCCCTCCAGATATGGACTAAGTTTCCGAATGCCCCAGATTATCGCCAGACACCCTTTCTCGGTGGCATAGTAATTCCACTCCGCACTATTGAGCATTCTGCTGGCGTACGATATGACGCGCTCCCTATCCTCTGATATTTGCGTCAAAATCGCTCCAAGCCCATAGTTGCTTGCATCCGTTTGGAAACGAAATGTCTAGGAGAAATCTGAGCATACCAAAACTGGTGATTCTGGTAATTTGGCTTTGACAGTATCAAAAGCCTTTTGGCGTACCTCTGATCGCTCCCACGTCGTGCCTTTCTTCAGCACAGCATTGAGGGGATGCACTGTTGTTGCAAAATCGGGGACAAATCGGCGATACCATGACGATACTCCCACGTATTGCCTCAACTCCTTAATGTTGGATGGTGGATTCAACTCTGCTATTGCAGCTACTATTTCTGGTTCAGTTCCTATTCTATTCCCCGTCCCTCTGTGGACCAGGTATTTCATCTCCTTGTTGAAAAAATCGCACTTTTCGATGTTGATTTTCAAGGCTACTCGTAGCCGTCTGAACGTTTCAAGCAAATTGTCCATGTGCTCCTGGCGAGTTTTCCCGATAACTATGATGTCATAAAGGTATTTAAATGCATGCGGCATAATTTCTAGACTAATGACGTGATCCAATGCCCTTTGAAATGGGTGCAATTTCCAGTCTCAGCAACTACTCATTGCTTCGGTGTCGATCGTGGTCTTAAACTGTTCGATGCCTATTTCTATAGTCGCCGAAAGCTGTGCACCCTCGTCGTAGAGGCCGTCTACTAGGGCCTCCTCGTTGCGGTTCCCGATCGCCCATTGATGGCGGGTGCCGCTGCTCGCTTCCCGAGTGGCAACTTGCAGGCGTTCTGACTCCAATCCGCCCACATTGCCTGCATAACTCCAGCATGGCGTTTTGGCATTCAATTGCCCAGTGGCCATCTTGTCCACCCATGTGGCATGCTCTTGCTGGATTCTGCACATGGGTTCTTGGGCTTTCCATCTGAGTCCTTGGAGGTGGCCTGGGCCTTGTCATTTCAGACTCCAGGTTGGGGTGATGCGTGCTTCCCATGCTAGCACTCCCAATGTCGTCCATTGTCATGAAGGTATTTGCCGATTTTGATGACGCAGCTTTTCCCGATCCGATCGAGCTTTTCGAATTCATCGGCCAGCAGTTTCAGCTCCGTCAGGCTTCGAAATTGATACGACGTCTCATCGAACCTGAAGCCCCACTCTCGCACCTGCTTCGCCACTTTGGGATATTCACTCCCCGTGTTCCCTCCTCGGCCTGGGGTGTCGAGGTAGCTCCCCAGAGTCCTTGTCGTGATCCTGGCTCGTGGCCGCACTCGTCGATGGTACGCTGAATCTCGCAATGTTGTCGATTCCGTCTGTCACCTCACCATCCTCTGCTGCTACAGTTGACACTTTTTCCCTGGCCGGCGAAATTTGGCTATGTTGGTTGACAAGCCCGGCTAGCTCAGTCGAAAGAGAATGAGATTCTCAATCTCAGGATCATGGGTTCGGGCCCCACGTTGGGCGTCAGTTTTAACGAACCTTCGCTTTATCGCGAGCTTAAACTGGGCTGAGTTTAGTCGGCTCTGTGTTTGTGATAACAATTTCTAATTGTAGGCACCTGCCATAATAATAAGTCGGCTGTATATTTTTTTACTTTGATTGACGTACTTAAGTATTGTATTTTGCACAATTCTTGTTTAACCTGCCTTAGGTACTCCTGGTATAAGCAAGGACTCGCCTTCTATGGGCACACTTGGCAGCGTGATTCGCTATTTGAGTGATACGTGCGATACGTCTCTTTTGCAGGCAATGGATTCGCTCTGAGTACTCCTGGTTATTGCCAGGATGCACTTATGTATACTCCGACAATCCGCACGGATTTCATAGAGGCTCTCCTACTACTGAATACCCCTCGAGCACTGCTGCGTATTCGCAAGAGACAGCGTACTTACTCCGAGTACGCACGACTACGCCGCGAATACACTCTCCAAGATTTGCTAAAGCTGTCAATCTGCTACTGATGCCCACCAAAGCACTATGGTCGAAAAGTCAAGTTTTTTGTTTCCAAATCTCAAAATTGAATTTGTTTTATAATTATGTATACGCGAGATAAGAAAAAACCGTTTTTCTTTCGAATCGTCTTGTGGGTGATTGATCACAGATAAAGAAAATATAAACATGGAAAATCTTCAAAGAGGTATTTAAAATAAATGTGCAGTGTTAGTTTCTCATGATTGGGATTGTTTAGTTGTGTATGTGCAACTTTTGTTGGTGTCTTTTTGCGAAAGACGTAATCCAATTGTGGTCCAATTGAAAAAATAAAAATATCCGAAATCTAGCTTAAAAATTGAAATTTATGGCAAAAAATATCTTAGTTTCTGACGATAGTATACTAGACGAGGGGGTAACGCAGTGGTCCAATTAAAAAAATAAAAATTCTAAAATAAATTGACAGACATGTGTGCAAAATGTGATGATTCTAGCTTCAAAACTGGACTTTATGCAAAAAAATCGGAGCTTTTGACTATATTGCAATGTCCTTCTTGGCGGCAATTGTTGTGGAATATCCTTGTAACGTGATGTCCTGCGGTATCCTTCAAGTCCTTCGATGTCCTCCTTATATCCTTTGGCATTCCTCGATGATCACTTTTCACTCAGCATTTGCGTTTCACTCAGACGTCTTCTTTCACTTTCACTTGTAGTCTTTCTGCCCCGGCCGAAAGCTGCCTTTTTATTATACCCTGAACCCATTGAAAATAGGAAATCAGGGTATAATGGTTTTGCAAAAAGTATGTAACAGGCAGAAGGAGGCGTGGCAGACCCCATAAAGTATATATATTTTTGATCAGGACGACGAGCTGAGTCGATCTAGCCATGCCCGTCTGTCCGTCTGTCCGTCCGTATGAACGCAGTGATCTCGAAAACCACAGAAGCAAGAGATTTGAAATCTTAGATATATATTCATTTATACCATACGCAGTACAATTTTATTTTTTTTTCGATAACTCATCCTATTTGCTTATTATCGATAACAATCGATATTTTGACTTTGTTTTTAAGCTATAACTTTTAGACCATAATACCTAAAGACACCAAATTGACTATGTAGGTTACTGTGATGTAAATACAGATAATAAACTTTTTAATTTTTGGATACCTCCCCCCATTAGCCCCATAAGTGGAAAAAACGTATTTCAAATACAAGGGAGTTGGAATTTCGTATATACACCTCTAGATATCAATATTATATCCTGAAAATTTTATTAAGAAAGTAGATCTAGAACCGAAGTTATTTATCAATAAATTTCTCATAGTGCCGCCCAGAATGCAGCCCAAGCGCATCCGCTAATTCATGTATGCAGTAAGCTGCGCGCATGTGCTTGTGTATGTATATGTGTGCGTGTGTGTGTGCGCGCAGAGGGTAATTTGTACCGGTAAAAGATGTAAGCTAGATTGTTTAAAACACCGCCTGGGACTTGGTTCAGGGGATCTCGTAGTCAGGCAGACCCGACTAGACCCGTTCTTACTTGTTCTTTTATAATCCAGCCACAGGCCTTGCTTAGTGCTGGACCGGGGCGTGCCTATGGTGCTTGTGTCCATATAATGCCACCATCGCGTGATCATTCCCGAAGCCCCGTTGTCTGTCGAGGGCGCCACTGCGTCAGATAACGCTGCGCAGCGCTGAACGGCACTTCGGCTAACGTTTCGTGGATTGTCTATGCATGCGACACGAGTCTATTGCAGAATAGCCGAGTGCGACAGAGACCCACTCCTGTGTGTTCTGTGTCGCTTTTATCGTTGCGAGGGTTTGTCCAACACGTCCGGAGTTTATAGTGTATAGCTGATCCTACATAGATATACATCTAACAAAGAGTAGCAGTATAACGAGGTGGCAACACCATACCGCAGAGTTGTACACAACGAAGAAGTGCAGTGGTGGCTGATCGATAGTCAGAAGACGAAATCAACTTGTCAAGTTGTTAAGTTGAATTAAGTTGAAGCGGACAGAAGTCGTAAAAGTTGTAGACGCCTACAGAGACGAAAAGCTGAAGTCCAAATTCAGAAAGCTGGAAGCCGAGATTTTAATTACCAAAATCCAATCTAATATAATATCATCATAATTAATAAATATAGAAATACATATTAACTATCCCACATTTGGGGGCGCAACCGTGTGAATCGCTTATTGGAATCAATTGTCGCACATTCGGAGGCTCAACCGTGTGAATCGCTTATTGGAATCAAATAAAAGTCCAACCAATTTGATCGCCAATTGCAATATTACGCAAGTATATTAAATATTGCGAAATTTTGGAACGTAGCATGAGTGAAGAAGAGCGAAGACGACAGGGTGCATTTACGCTATCGATTTCTGCGAAAGACGCCGCAACGAACTAGAAGGAAGAAGAAACGAAAATGAGCGAAATACAAAAAGAAAATAAAAGAAGCCTACACCGCATAATTCAACTGCTGACCTTGAAAATACAAGCTGATGAAATTTCATCAAGACAGCCAAAAGTAAATGCAGAAAAATTTCATAAAATCGTGCCGGATTTTGATGGAGATAATATGCCAGTCGAGCTTACTAATTTTGAAAAAAAAGCAGACACATATGAGCTAAACGAAAAGCAGATATATGTTCAAGCTAGTGGTAAAATGACGAACTTAGCAGAACTTTTCTTAGAATCTGTCTTTGAAAGTAATTATGAAGAACTGAAGTGTATACTTATTGCAGAATTCCATCGCAAGTTGAGAAGCGTCGATAAACATACAAAGCTAAGAGACAGAAAAATCAAGAGAGACGAGAATTTTCAAAAGTACATGCTGAACATGAAAAAAATTGCTGTGCAAGGAAAATTGGAAGAAGAATTTGTTATTAACTATATAGTTGATTGATTATATATAAGAACGGAATATAAATTTAATTTATATGGATGCAAAACATATCAAGAACTAAAAGAAAAGTTTGATATCTATGAGAGCAAGTGTATCAGTAAGAGTAAAAGTAAGCCGTGCAGTGGTGGTACAAAAAACAGGCCCAATGCAAGGTTACTCGTTGCTTTAATTGTGGCTCAGCTGACCATATGAGAAAAGATTGTAAAGCTGATATAAAGTGTTTTTAGTGTGATGGCGTGGGACATATTTCCAAGAACTGTCCACAATCCACACAAAATGTCTGTGTCCTGAAAAGTGACAAACGTCTTAAAACAATTACACTGAATGGCATCAAAGTGGCATGCAAAGTCGATACTGGTTCGCATGTGCCAATTATTCGTCACAGAATATTCAAAAAAATTCAAAAATATTACCCTGGAAAATGCTATTCGATATTACGCGGTCTGAGTAATAGCAAGACACTTCTGCTGCGAATGTTTGTTGGACTCGTAGTGGTGCCTGATGACAACATAGATAATGATGGTCTGCTAGGAATTGATTTTGCCTCCAAATTTTGTTTGACGTTCGACAAAAAAGAGTTCATATTCTCAAAGGTTTTAGCGCGACCAAAGAGGGCTATACTAAACGAGATAAGTATTTATAATATTGTTGAAGATGGAAATAATATAGATGCTCCTCCGGAGTTCGTCCCATTGATCGAGTCGGCCGTTTCTGAGTACAAGACATCTGTAACACAGAAAGAATGCCCTATGCAGATGAAGATTATTCCAGATGAGCAAATAAAGCCGTTCCGTCATCAACCAAGTCATCTTACACCTGTAGAGTATGATGTCGTTAAACAGCTGGTTAACGAGTGGTTGCACGAAGGCATAGTGCATAAATCCTCATCCAATTTTGCAAGTCGAGTTGTGATCGTAAAGAAAGAAAGAAGAAAAATAAACGCGCCAGGGAGAGCTCCGCTAGTCAGGAGCGCTGCAAGGATAAAAAAGTCTAAGAAGCACAAGAAAGACAGTAAGTCGACAAAGAAGAAATCTCGCAAGCGCAAATACAGTCGCAGCGATAGCAACGATAGCGACAAGGATACCGAGGATGAGGATGCCATCAGCGATGCGGAGCGTGAGCTAAAGAGTGCACGCAAGGAAACCAAAAAGATAAGAAAAAACGAGAGAAAAAGCTCAAGAAGCTCCACGGACTCGGCATGTTCCAAATCACCCGCGCGCAAGATAACAAGTCGCAATGACTCCTCGACGGACAGTCGCAGGGAGAAGTGTGACAAATCCAAGGAGCGACAGCGTTCAAGTGCAGAGAACCAATATCGGAAAGCTGTGGTCGTCTGAGTCATCCGGCAGTGATCAGGATGACCGAATGTAACAAAGAGTAGCAGTACTGCGAGGTGGCAACACCATACCGCAGAGTTGTACACAACGAAGAAGTGCAGTGGTGGCTGATCGATAGTCAGAAGAAGAAGTCAACTTGTCAAGTTGTTAAGTTGAATTAAGTTGAAGCGGACAGAAGTCGTAAAAGTTGTAGACGCCGACAGAGACGAAAAGCTGAAGTCAAAGTTGAGAAAGCTGGAAGCTTTATTAAATAACCTAATCTAATATAATATATAATTAATTAATATATATACCTATATGTATTTGTATATACCCATGGGCTGTCATATGGCTCCTCACACTGGTGTGGCGAAGGAATCGTGGAAGACGCAAGCCATATTGTCTTCGGGTGTGGACGTGGAGTGTGGAAGATTCGCATTTTACTGCCCACACACCTCCATCAAATGCCAACAACAACAACACCATCAAACTTACACGCACCAGATCAACCATGCAAAACCGCGCAACCGGCCCGACCATTGACCACACACAGTCCGGATCGGCGTAAGCAGCGGCAGAGCTCGCTCACGAAAACGACCAATTCACCACACCATTGCATCGTTCGAGCACGAAAACGGCCACAGCCTCTTATGAAATCACTGGCAGCACGCTTACAAAGCGGTGATGTATGCGTATCGACAACTCACCGCCAGCCGAAGCCGTGGCGCTGACGCGCAGCAAGATAAAAAATTAATTTTGTACTGCCGAAATATCCAAAGAATATAAAAATTGCTGTGTGATCTCCTTTGCGTGTGTGTGATTTCAGTGTACTACCCCAGTTACCCTACGCCTCTTGCACGGCCGGCCATTGTCCCTCGGGCAGAGGTGATCCTAATCCTCCGTTTTTCGTATGGGACGGGCGGTGCTCTTCCTGCGGAAACAATAACCTCCCACCTGCTTCGCCTTCCTTATGCGGCGGGCGCTGTCCGCCATGCTGAAGCCATAACCTCACATCTCTGGCATGGACGGGCGTTGTCCCCTGTGCCGGGGTCCCCCTCACCTCATGCACTGGTGGGCTTTGTCCGCTGCTCTGCGGCGATTCTGTCATACTTTTGTAAGGGCGGGCGATGTCCTCCGAGCAGGAAGACTTTCTAGTGCCCCAATGCTAATGATTTCCCCTATCCCTTATACCCCCCACCTGCGCGCATACTTTACGCTAACAAGTCAGTCACCTGAACCATCAGTCGGCGACGGCCCTCTCACCCAGTCGGTCCCAGAAATTCTACAAATATGGATATGAAAATATAGCAATGCACTATGGGTAAAAGTCCGATATATTGGCATAAATACAAATTTTGTATCCGCAAACTGATTTGATATTCCAGTAGACGTATAAATGATATTTATAAAATTTCGAGAACTACCCTTAATGTTTTAAGCTTCGCCAAAGTCAGCTGATTCAGGGTTGCATGGTAAAGCGAAAAAAGAGCTTTTTAGCCGTAAACTAAAAGCTGTGTGTGTGTTTCGTTAAAGATAACTTTAAAGTTTACAAGTGATTGTGATATGTTGAACTAAAAAATAAACAAATGAACAAATGTTGTACAGATTATGTGCTCCCTTTTTGCTCCATTTGGCTAAATAACGACATGTTCTAGATACATACGAGGCTTGCAATTCCATTCTGCTTGAAGTTTGGAACAGCAATAGGCCAGAAGGCGCTGTCAGAAACTATATATTAAGCTGCTTGACATTATTCAGCAAAAAGTCAGGAATTTGATATAATTTATAAAATATAATTTGACGAAATGCAATCGAAACAGCATCGAGCATCGAGTATTAAAGTTATGTTAAATAACCACGACAAGAATCAGAATGCAGCAGGTCGGAAAAGGTTAAACTATGTTGACGCAGGAAAAGGGAATTAGATTCTGAACATGCCTCAGAGGCAGATAATTCGACACACTTGTTGCTACATGCTGCTTTGGTTACATCAAAGAAATGAAAGACAACTGATAAGACCTTTGTTGTAGTTTTAGGAGAAAATGCGTCCGAAGCACGAAATAAATTTTAAAAAATCGACAGATTATCGCATTCCAGGAAATGAAGCCGATAAGACAACATAACAGATATATTTAATAGAGTACTGGATTCTTCTGACCCACTACTTTCTTGCCTTAGTTTAAACGAAAGTAAAAATGGAAACAAGAAAAAGGTACTGCAAATCGCACTTATCGCTTATCACTTATCGCCCCTTCGAGAAGTGAATTAAAACTACATTTTAATTTTTCACGAACATTTGATAATGAAGCTAATCGAACCGAGAATAAAGAGGAAGAAAAAGAAGAAAACTATCAACATTTTTCTGAACTGAACTGCATCGAATTGGACGAAGAAAATGAAGACTATTCACTTAATATTGACAGATATAGCATGACAATAACAAAAATCATGATTTATTTGTCATACCAACCAACGCCTAAGCTGAATGGAAAATTTAAATCGCAATAAATATTTAAAGCACACAATAAAGTACATTGTTGGGCGCAGCCTCAGCAGCAAAGACGAGCTGTCAGCTTAATGAGAGCAAAACAATTGGAAGAGCAGCTGTTCATGTGGCTGCTGCTCTCTCTTAAGCTAATCGCTGCCTTTCATACTCCCCTCTTTCGTCCTAATTTGCACTCTTAGTGCAGCGGCATTGCTAAGCCGGCATATATTATAGTTTATAAATTGATCTGTGGACAGCACGACATTTGGTCGCTTGCTCGCGTTTGTTTATTTAATTATTGAGTGCTTTGTTATTCTCGCACGGTTCTCGGTCGCCTGCATACAGTATTAAGAAGTAGCAATTGTTATCTGGCTGTTCGCAAGACACTTTGGTCGCTTGCACACAGTATTAACATATAATTCAATAAAGCATTAACCAACTACAAGAAACTGACTTATAATTCAAACTTATAAAATACAAAGCTAACGAAGAAGCAGGAAAGTCGGAAAAACCATATATTCGAAAGCTTTAACGCTGCACTATGGGAAAATAGTCAAATACTTTGGCATTTATCAATTTTTTGTTGTGTCCAATTTTCTTTATTTGTTTTAATTTTCCAATTATAAACAAGTTAGCTAGACTTGATTGCCTTTTTTCAAAATTTTATGGACTACCTATACTTTTTGACACGTACTCAAAGTCAGCTGATTTAACGTTGCTTTTTAACGTTGCTTTAAAGTAAAAGCTATAGAAAAACCTTACAGATGGAAAACATTACTAATGGTATGTACTATAAGTTGTGAAATATATTTTTTGAGTACATATGTTGATGTCCAATTGTTCAATGTGTTGATATTCTGTATTTTTTGCAGAAAACTTTTAAAAAAGTTCCTGTTCCGTGGAGTATAACTTATAAACAGAGGAAAAATTAGGTTGGGTTTCAAACTTGTTAAATACGAGTTTCGAGGCGCAGAGCTTCTAGACGCCAAGCAATCGTAATTGTTACAAATAAATTAAAAGCAATATGGACGAAAATGCTGAAAATAGTTTTTCTGCTATAGCTGTCCAATTTATTAATTTCAATCACATATATTTGCCGAAATGCAACCGGAACCTGCAAAGATTCAAAAGAACCCTTTCACAGTGCGTTGAAGGTTGACATTGATGATTGCAAAAAAATTAAAGGAAAACAATGTACACCCATAATATATATAATAATATATATGTGTCGGAGTTACACTTGTGTCGTTTTGCTGATCTGTCATGTCGATGATTTTATCTGTCGTTGCCACTGTCTGAACTCAACTGAACTGACTCTCTTCTTTACGCATCGATCTATGCTTCTGTTGTTTTGCAAACGCAAGTTAGACTACACTTAGCGACAGAGCGCCCCGCCGTCGCCAAGCTTAACAGTAATATTTTGTCGGTGATAATCTGCCTCGCAATTCTTAGAACTTCTAAATTGCACATTAGCATTAATTTCACAATATTCCAAATCTATTGCATTGCAGCGACTTGCAAACGCACGCACAGTGGTTAAGCTTTGTTGATTATGCGACATATAAATGTATTCCATGTCCCCTACTGTGCATAATGTTTTGATACACGGATGCCAAATAATGGGTAGTTGCTGTGTATGCTCTTAGATAAAATTAGAGATGGGATCGGGAAAGAAATTCGCTCCCGACCCTTCCCGTCCCGAAATAATTTTTGATTTTCCCGCCCGATTGTTCCGACAAATTTTTAATTTTTCCCGCGGGTCCTGACATTTCCCGAAATTTTTTTTTCAACATTTAGAACTCTTATGATAGATCAAATTTTTACTTAAAAATAATATTTTCTCAAAAATTTTTTCTCTAAGATGTGTTCTCCTTTCATCTAAAATTCTACTAGAAGTAGAATACACCCTATCACTCGTTGTCGAAGACACCAAGTACCTGCCTAGCAAGCATGTGTAACAATGACAATTCATTGCAGTGTTGTCAAAATAATAAAATATTTGAACTTCTCTTACATATAAAAGGATTTATTTTAGAATTAATTTCCTCGTCAGTATCAATATTTAGTAGTTCTTTAATAAATACAAGCAATTTTATCTATTAAAAATTTTCTTGCCGGGACCCGCTCGAATTTCGGGATCACGCACTTATCCCGACCGTCCCGGACTTTTTCAGAATCTTTCCCATCCCGTCCGACTCCAAAAATTTTTTCGGGACCCGCGGAATTTCCGAAAATCTCTATCCCGACGCCCATCTCTAGAGAAAGTGCATCAGAAGCTCGAAACCAAATCTACAAAAATGATAGAAGCTCTCATGCCAGAAAGAGCAGCAGATTAAACACCATAACTGATGTTTTCCACAGGGCATAATGTTCTTCTGATTTACTTTTGTCAATTCTTTGTCTTCAAAAACGAAAATAGCTTTACAATGAACCTCCGGAAATCGCGTCTTATTAAAGATATGATGATACAAGCGAAATGGAAAATTTGAATTCGGAAAATGAAGAAGAAGAAAATTAAAATGACTGACCTAAATATTGAATTGGAAGATTTTATTATTTTTAAAGTTCATTTTATGAATATGTAGTAAATGATGGTTGAAAAAAAAATTGTTCTGTTAAAACTTTTCAAATTTTACAGGGTATCAGCTGAATCATCACACACATTATTATTAGATATTAGACTAAATACACACGTTTGAATAGATAGATTACAGGGGGCGGAAAAAAGGCGGGGTCCAATCAACAAACAAAATTTTGCGAAATTCTAATTAAATCTACGTTGGGTGCAAAATTGTGACCTTGCAGCTTTATTTTTAGAGTTATGGCAAAATTGTGGGATTCTTTCCCATAATGCAATGGTAACAAGAGATAATATCAAGACAATAGCCGCAACAGACACAAGGTGGACAGGCAGGACGTGGAGCAAGAGGAAACTACAGGGGACAGACTAGGACCACAAATTTTACTAAACAATTATATAACTCGTTAAATTCAAGGGGTTATGTTAAGCAAACCAATAGTTAGGCAGATGTTCATGCTATTGACAGCTTTTGAACAGTAACCTCAACAACCAGCTAGGGTACATAAATAAAGACCGACACGGACCTATGTTACCATACATACTAATCGACTCCTCATTTGGAAACAACTAAAATTTCTAATAGACACAGTATCTACATTATAATTTATTGACCTTAAGTTAATACCACGACAAATACCATATAACATTAACTAAACCCAAACAAACATATGTACGTTCCCTTAATTCAATGCTTATTATTTTTATAATAAATATAATTTTATGCTTATTGTTTGATGAGTTAAAGCAAAAGGGCAGACCCCAGTTTATAATTTACAAGATTCACTGAAGCAATGAAACAAGAATTTATGTAGAACAAGTAAGAATGTTCTAGTCGGGTCAGCCCGACTACGAAATCCCCTGAACCAAGTCCGAGGCGGTGCTTTAAGCAATCTAGCTTACATCTTTTCTCTGTACATATTACCCTCTGCGAGCACACACACATGCACACATATACATACACAAGCACGCGCGCCGCTTACTGCGTAGATGATTTAGCGGCTGCGCTTGGGCTGCATTCTGGGCAGCAATATGAGAAATTGATTGTTAAATTACTTCGGTTCTAGATCTACTTTCTTAATGAAATTTCCAGGACATAATTGACATCGAAAGGTGTATACATATATGGGAAATCCCAACTCCCTAGTATTTGAAATACGTTTTTTCCACTTATGGGGCTAATGGGGGAAGTATCCAAAATTTAAAAAGTTTATTATCTGTATTTGCATTACAGAAACCTACATAGTCAATTTGGTATCTCTATCTATTATTGTCTTTAAGTTATAGTTTAAAAACAAAGTCAAAATACAGATTGTTATCGATAATAAGAAAATGGGTTGAAGTTATCAAAGAAAAATAAACTTGTACTGCGTATGGTATAAATGAATATATATCTAAAATCTTAAATCTCTAGCTTTTGTGGTTTTCGAGATCACTGCGTTCATACGGACGGACAGATGGACGGGGTATGCCACGCCTCCTTCTGCCTGTTACATACATTGTCACACAACCATTATACCCTGAAATTCCATTTTCAATGGGTTCAAGGCATAAAAAAATATTTGCTTTTGAACAAAAAATGCTGCGATTCCTCGCTTGCAAGCCACCATCTCTAACCATAACACCACATTCTTCATATTGTTCTTAGTGACAAAGACGCACCTAAAGTAGCAGCGGCGAGAATTACAATGAAACTATAACTGCGATTTAACAAATAAAATTCAAAGAAGAATGCACACATTTGAATGTATGTGTGCACACGTATAGACTGTGTGTACAGTGTGAACTGCACACGTATTGGCGCTCGCCGCCGTGGACAACATGTTTTGCTTCATAACTGTTGAGATTTGAGGTCCATGAACAATGAGTAACAATGGTATTAATGTTTTTATATATATTTTATATTCACAACTTATTTTATATTAATTAACTATAGGTAGTATATTTAGGTGCGTGTTCACGTGTCGGCTTTTACAAGACAAGTGAAGTGTTGATTTGGAGCTTAGAACAGCTGTTTACGTTAAGCAGCGCTTGAGCGCATTAGTTAAAGAAACCACAAATAGATGGCGCCATGCATATTTCATTTTAGTATAGATTATAGTATTTAACCATAATATTCAAGACGCCTCCTTAAATTTATAATCTAGACCATTTTATATTTTAAATATTACTTGGTATTACACATGTTATCTTATCATATCCATTATTTCATTTGTTACATTCTTCATTTATATTATATTAATCTTAGCGCTTGTCTATTAGTTAAGAATTTTAATTTACTTAAGCTTTTAGTAAATATATCCGCTACATTTTTATTTGAATCTACTTTAACAATATCAATTAAGTACTTCAATGAGCTTTGAATTTTTTGTAAAATTACCAAATTTTCCAATCGCTATTGCACCTGTGTTATCTTCGTACACTTTTATAGGTTCATTTAAATTTACTTTGAAAGATTCTATTAATAAATTCCTTACAAACAATATTTCTGTTACGGCTTCTGACATAGCAGTGTATTCGGCAAAAGTTGAACATTTAACAATCGAATTTTGCTTATGTGTTTTCCAAAAATTGAGTTTCCATTTAATCTTATTACTAAGCCTGTGGTTGATTTTCTGTCAATACTATCTCCTGCAAAGTCAGAGTCTACCATACAATCAAGGATTTCATTTTTACAATTATCATTAAAAGTTAATTTTAAGTCTTTCGTTTTATACAAATATTTCAAAATTCTAAGTGCATATTTAAAATGAGTTTCGTTATAGCAATTTTGGAATCTACTAAGATAATTTACGCTGTAAGTTATGTCTGGTCTAGTGCCTGTACTAATATATAGTAGTTCACCTATAAAATTTCTATACTTTATTAGACTCTGTTCCCATAGGGAAAAAGAGTCTATTGGATTTGTGCAATGTCCGTCTTGCTGTCTGTCCGTCTGTCCGTCTGTCCGACTGTCCGTCTGTCCGTCTGTCCGTCTGTCCGTCTGTCCGTCTGTCTGTATGAACGCGCAGCATTTGGACACTATAGAAGCTAGAGACTTGTAATTTGGAATATATACTCGTGTGTATCCGCGTCAGATCAAGTTTGAGTATTTTTCCGATACGCCCACAGGGGGCGTGGCAAATCGGGAAATGCTATATCTATTAAGACTAAAACGCTGTTATTTTCGTCAATATTGAAATCTAAGAAATGGGATTTAGAATATATATTCATGTACACCACGCGGACGTTTTAAGATATAGATTATATATCTACGCCCATTGTGGGCGTGGCAAATCGGATAAAACTATATCTTCTACAGCTTTGAAGCTAGAGCATCCAAATTTGGCATGTGGGTTACTGTTGACCTTCCCTTAAGTTAGATCAAAAAGTTATATACCCACGCCCCCTGGGGGCGTACCAAATCGGGAATATATATATAGCGATTTGTATAAATCTTATAATATTTTGAGCGTATTAAGAGCTAGAGACTTGAAATTTGGAATACATGTGCAAGTAGATCACTCGGAATCAAAAATATATATTATAGATATTTACGCCTATTAAGGGCGTGGCAAATCGGATAAAACTGTATCTCCTACAGTTTTGGAGCTAGAAGCGTCCAAATTTTACATGTGGGATACTGTTGACCTCCTCTTAAGATAAGTCAAAAGTTATGTATCCACGTCTTCTGGGGGCGTGGCAAATCGGGAATTACTATATCTTTTACTAAAACCGTGCTAATTTCGGCAATATTTCCGTCAAAGAGTTGGGACTTGGAATATATATACTAGTATCCTACCTCTACCCAAAAATATATGTTATATATAGCTACGCCCATTTGGGGCGTGGCAAATAGGGTAAAACTGTATCTCCTACAGTCTTAGACGTAGAGCATCCAAATTTGACATGTGGGTTACTGTTCATGAAATTAAAATTTACGAAAAAAAAAAAATAATAATAATCATAATGTAAGCCTCCGTAAAACAAATTCTAGTTGACCTAACTGGGGATTGAAGCAGGGTCTTCGCTACCACAACGCAAGTCTGTTTAACCAAATCAAAACACTTCCAAACTCAGTTTGGCACATAGCCACGCAAGAGACGCCGTGGTGTTGTGGGTAGAGTGGTGGCATGCGAAGCGCGTGACCCAGGTTCGATTCCCAGCGCTGACGCGTGATATTATCATTTAATAAAATGTTTTTTTTTTTATTTTTTTTATAACTTCTATGTTATTTAATGGATTTGATAAAATTTTCAGCATAAATCCTTATATTTATTAAAACAAATTCTAGTTGACCTAACTGGGGCAAGTCTGTTTAACCAAATCAACACACCAATCTCAATTTGGCGCAAGAGACGCCGTGGTGTTGTGGGTAGAGTCGGTGGCATGCGAAGCGCGTGACCCAGGTTCTATTCCCATCGCTGCCGCGTGATATTATCATTTATTAAAATGTTTTTTTTTAACTTCTATGTTACTTAATGGATTTTGATAAAACTTTCTGCATAAATCCTTATATTTTATTAAAAATACGGTTTAACCTAAAAATTAAAAAAAAATGTAAATCTGGCTTTATTTGCAACTGAACTTTTATTAAATTGATTTTGTGAAATGTGGAGCCAGTATCCAAAATATATAATAAAAACCAAAATAGTATTTTATTTTAAAAAAGCTATATGTAAAATTTTATGACTGTAGCTAAATTGATGTAAAAGACATGCTCAAAAAAGGAATCTCAATAATCTCGCATTCAAACATACGGAAAGACGGACGGACGGTCTACATATTTATTGAGCCTACATATTTATTGAGCCTTCAACTAACAGGAACAGAGTCTGACGCAGTCAGTGGCGCCCTACTGCAACGTTCTTACTTG